>JBBPBS010000738.1:9694487-9707894 GCA_037974835.1 Cicer judaicum
TGTATCCGTATAATATTATTTCAATAAAACATTTATTTAACTTAATAATAAATTAAAACTTGAAAAAATTAATTTTTTTATGTTTTAAAATATATTTAAAATCTTTGAAAAAAATATATTTATTAGATTTTATTGTTTTTTTACTTATATTTATTAAGATTGTACACTTAATTTTACAACTAATTTAAAATTTATTTTCAATAATTCATGACAATATTTATACAATTATTTAAAAAAATATGATAAAAGTACATCAATTTATAAAAAATAAAAGACCACAAACAAATTAAAGATAAAAAATAAAATAAATTATAGATAAAAGATTAAAACAAATGTAAAATAAAAAATAAAAGAAAGGAAATTATTTGTAAGGTTATTTTAAACAATTTCTCCTACTATTTTGCGTATTCGCGAAATTGAGGGATACAATGGCCAATCAAGAAATATCAGAGGACAAATTGGGGATTTACCATTGCTCTGTCACTGTTAGGCCTTCACTCACG
Organism: Cicer judaicum; assembly: GCA_037974835.1. Classification (NCBI taxonomy): domain Eukaryota; kingdom Viridiplantae; phylum Streptophyta; class Magnoliopsida; order Fabales; family Fabaceae; genus Cicer; species Cicer judaicum. The sequence continues at coordinate 9,694,991 of JBBPBS010000738.1, forward strand.
CGCTCCACTCACAGTCACGTAAATCAGTGTAACAAACTCTTTGGCTACCTTCGTCTTCAAGTTTTCTTTCTCGAAACGTCGTCGCTTTGTCTCTCTCTCACATTCCACTCCTAGGTTTTCCTTTGCTTCAACCGTTCACTTCATTCTCGAATATGAATTCACTTTATTGTTACTATTATTATCCCACTTTTTTTGTGTGTGGTGGTTTTTAATTTCTTGTGTAATGTTACTATTATTGTTCACTGCATTGCAATTGCTTCATGTTACTATTCTATTGATGAACTATTCAAGTCTGAGATTTTTATTTTGGTTATGTTCATAGTTTTTTTTTTTTTTGTGTTTCTCATTCTGGTAGATGTTGCGCACTTTTTTTATTGTTCTGCAGGTTTTTTTCCCTTCAGTTGCAAATATTCACGTTTAATAAGAAAATCGTGACGCAAGGTGCAATTTTAATTTTTGTTTTTGTTCTTTCACTTTTAGTTGTGCTGTATTTGGGAACATAAATAGACATGGAAAATATTCAAAATCAACTTTGCATATGAACATTGGCATCCGCATTGAACGGCCTAGACAGTTTTAATTTCTTTGCAAAGATGAATGCAGTTACAATCGCACCATATGATAGTAATTTTTTTTTTTTAACTTTGTTGTTTTACTAGAAGAGGTGCATTTGCTGTAAAGCATGGAAACACTTTGTCATTGATAATAATTTGACAAAATAAATTAATTGAGTGTACTCAGATGTCAAAATTGTGTCGGAGTCCAATACTAACACATGTCAGACACCAGGACAACATTTGATGAGAGGTGTTGGTGTTACAAAATGCATTTGTTTTATTTATTTATTTATTATTATTATTATTATTATTATCATTATCATCATCGTCGTTGTTGTTGGTAAAAGAATCTATTTACAAACTTAGCTTTCTGAGATTTTGTTTTTTGGTTGTTTTAATTTGTATTATGCAGTATATTTTCAGTACAATTAATTTTTATTGCACTGGCATTTATGCAGATGAGCATGCCCATTACCCTTAAGAAAGATTGGAAAACTATATGCGACATAAAGTGCCATAACCCACCGGCTGAACTGTATGGATCATATATTAACTTTGGAGTACCTGTTATTATCTGTCTTTTATGATGGTATAAACAGGATTTTTTAGTGTGACGTTTTTACTGATGAATATGTTAACCTACATTTTTTTGCAGGCCCCAAGAATTGAACATTGATATAATTGTTTCAAAGAAAAAGATACCTAATATTTCTGCATTGCCCCAATTTTCAGTAGCACCTGCTCCAAACAGTTCACGTAATAAGAATGAGTGGGGGAAGTTTTTGAATTTCCTGCACAAACATGACATGGTATGAAATTTTATTTTTTCCTGCCTAATTTATTTTCTTTGCAAAGCATAGTCTGGAGTTATTTTTTAATTAATTTAAATTTTATAGCTTATGTATATCAAGACAAATTATGCCTCGGAATGGGAGATAGAAGTCCAGTTATGATTTCATAGCAGCCAGTGATTTTACGTATATGATGTTGTGGCAATGCTTATTTTTATGATGTGTTCTAGTCAGATTCTTGTTGCTAGTGAGATTCCCCTTTTCATCAATACACTATATATGGCCCTATAGCATGGTATACACCTATGAATATGAATATACATGACATAGGTGTAAATTGGTTTTCGATGATTAATGCTATAGAGGAGATGTTGTGGATTTTTAATGTGTTTCTAAGCACTGTCTTGTTCTATAGTGGGAGTGTGACTCCCCTTGTTTGCTAGTTAATTAGAAATATGCATGCCTGGCTGTGTACTTCTATATTTATTTATTAAATCGTGAATACAAAAAGTATGTACTGATTGTACTCTAATTTACTCAGTGCTGTATCCTATTCCAATCTGTTTGCTTTAGTAATTTCATATGTTTTACTAAGTTAAAAGATGTTGGGATCTTGTGTTTTAAATAAGTGAGGCTGTCTGCCAGTTTTCTTAATTATTTTACTGTCTTTGTTGTATCTTTGCCTCATGGTTGTTAAGGTCCCTGAATTTTTTTACATGATGTTGCACGTGGTAACGTTTATTATATATCCATATGATTGACAAATCGACTAAAACTACTATATTTTCCCTCATTGCTTTTTGCTATATTCTTTTGAGTAGTTGAACTAGAATCAATAAGACTCTGTTTTTCAGGTTGCTATTACAAGCTTTGAGCTGTACAAGCTTTACATTTTGCCTCCTCCTAAAGCATCGACATCCAGCCCAGTCAATGTTGCATATCAGATAGGCAACACATGTACTATAGATACTCGTGCAAGAGACTGTGAATCAGGTATGCCATCTACAGTTCACTGTTTTCATGCCCATATTATAACTGGTCAGTGCCTAATAGTATGAAAACATTACAAACACAATGTTATGGGATATAAGGTTGACTTGGTGGTTGAGGTGAGAGATTTAAGGAATTTGGAATTTCTTTTACACACAAATGAAGTATATGAAATTATTTATTTAAGCCTATGAAAAATCTCTAGATGCTTCCTTATCAGGTTCACACTTAGCCGAAGAATGTGGTGGACCTGCTACTTTCATTGCTAGAGGTCCATCAAATGGCGGCGATGTCTGCTCCTCACATCTTAAGTTTCCTCCCGGGGAAGATCGTGCACATCGTTTTACAGCTGAAACTTGTGGCGGAATTCAGTCACATGTGAAGCAGGAAAGACTGCCTGAGAAAAATTTCATACGAGCAGATCCAAGTTATCTGAAAACTCTTGGCCAGTTTCACTCTGGATGGATTTTCGGTGGAATAGCTGAGCTTGTTGATAATTCAAGGGATGCCAAAGCAACTAAGTAGGTTTTGTGTTTTCTTGTACCACCGTTATCTTGTTTGGTAAGGCTTTTAAGGCTACAATTTTTAAGAGTTTGGGTCTTTTGATGATAAAAAACAGAATTGAAAAGTAAGAAATGGAAACAATTATCCTACATTTATTTATTTATTTATCACACTTATGGATACAAACTCAAAATGTAGTAGCTTGAAATTTAGAGAATGTATGAGTAGCAATATATAGAATTTCCCATTCTTACTTATGTAACTGGACTATCTACTAAAAAGTTAACCAACTCACCTTTTTCCCTCCTATTTTGCCCTTGATTTAAGGGAGAATTTTGTAAATTGCAATAAGTTGATACCTCAAATCAATTTTGTTCCCCTAAAGCTCTTATCCTCCTTAGTACTTATTATTTTTTGAAGTTGATGCAACAGGATGGACATTTTTGTTGATATGATAAAGATGAAGAAATCTGGGAAGGATGTACCTATGTTGTGTGTAATTGATGATGGTCAAGGGATGAACCATGACGAGGTTGTGAAAATGGTATCTTTTGGGCACAAACAACCTGATATTGATGACAAGGATCACATTGGTAGATTTGGTGTTGGTTTCAAGGTAGTTTTCTTTCTGATCTCTTTTTTTTTTTGCCCAGGTGTTTTTTGAACTTAATTTTGTCCTTTTGTGGCACATGATTTGTGTAAATGGCTTTTATATTCTATGTTTTGTTTAGTCAATGTAATTTTTGGGGGTTGCCTCTGATGCATTTTAAATTGTTAAATGACGTTGTTTGTTTTATGCAATTGGCAATTGGTTCATGTTTTTTATCTTGCTTTCCCTCCCCCTTTTTACTGTTTAGCAGGATGTTTCTCTCCTAAGTTATGTGATTTATTATTTTTATTTTTAATTAATATTCTTTTATAAGAAAAGATGTTTCGCTAATTTTGTTTCACTTGCTTAGTTTATTTGCACGATAGTTTGTCATGACTGGTTATTGACCCCTTAATATGAGACTAAATTTGATACTGAATTTTGTCAAATCCCTGTATAGACAGGAGCAATGAGACTTGGCAAAGATGTTCTTGTTCTAACCCAGACTGCTAACTCCAGATCTATAGCATTTCTTTCACAATCGCTTAATGAAGGCAAAGATGTACGTTACACATAATGGATTCTCTTTTAATGATATTGAAGACATCAGAGATGCTAAGTTTAAAAAATTGTGATATTGTTTCTGCCTCATTCCTAGATGCTATTCTTTTAATTTTTACTGATACTTTCTTTATTTATTTATGTTTTTATTTTATTGTAGAATATAGAGATTCCTATAGTTAGTTACTGCCGACAAGGACAATGTATGGAAGTTGACACAAATGCTCAGTCTGAAACATTGGCAAAAAACAATTTGAAGGCTATTAAGGAGTTCTCACCATTTAATAAATATCTTATTGGTGAAAAGGCAGCCTTGTTTTGTGGTTGTCCGGGTACCCAGATATATATCTGGAACTTGGATGAATGGGGTTTGGAGTGTTGCCTAGAATGGCACAACGGATTGAAAGGTGGGAGTTCTTTTCACCAAGGTGACATTTTCATCCGCAGCAAAAGGAGTCGTTCTCGTCAAGGCCAAATTAATCAAAAGGTTTGGTATCTCTTTTGCTTTTACAGGGTGATTATCAATTGAAATTTCAAAACATGCCTTCTTTTTTTTTTCTTCATATTTCTTTTGGTCTTCAGGTTTCTTTGGATTACTCATTACGAGCTTATTTGGAAGTCATCTTCTTAGTTCCACGAATGAAGATATGTGTTCAAGGGACTCTGGTAATTTCATTCTTGAAAGTTCTATGTAGTCAACGGAACCAGGGTGAATTTCGTTCTTTTTGGCCATCCAATCTTTCATTCTAACTGTTTGTTGTATGATTTTATCTTTGCTTAGGTTAAAAGTCGACCGTTAGCAAATTTCCTCACTAATACTGTTATTGCAACTGGTGACATTTTGGGAAGGCCAGTTGAATTGATACTAGGATTTAGTCAATTAAAATGGGATCAAGCAAGCTGTGGAATATTTTTGTATTGGCATGGTCGTTTAATTGAGGTAATGATTTAGTCCCTTAGTGTTTTTATATTTGTAGCTATTAAGGGGCTTGGAATCCATTGTTTCGCACTGGTATGTGGCATGTCCTGATCAAGACATCAAACTCAAGATCCAGTAGTTAATTAATCATTAATAACATTCAAATGTAAATGGGACACTCAAAAATATGTAGATCTTGGATTTGTGGAATTGTTCATCCCCTACGATAACATTTTGGCGTATAGATAGGACAGAACGTGAACAAAATGTACCCTTTTTATCTACCTTGTGTCCTTTATGTTTCACTATTAAAATGCAACAGAAAAATTTGCTGTATATTCATGTCTGAGAGGTCTTCTAGTGAAATATGTAACACGCTTAGTGTGTATGACCTATATTCTCCAACTTGAGGTCAAATATCTGATAGGATGACTTGAATCTGAATATTTCACAATATTCGTAAGGGATTTAAGAGTTAGTGCTTCGTCTTTTTGTATTAAACTGTAATTAAAGTCTTAGTTTTTATGATTCTTCCTTATTTAAAACTTTATAGTTTCAATAATATTTTTTCTTTACCATGATAGGCTTACAAGAGAGTTGGTGGTATGATTCATAGTGCAGATGTGGGTCGCGGTGTAATTGGTGTCATGGATGTGACAAATTTAATGGTATGTACCTTTTTGATTACATTCCCATATACTAGCCATTTGGAGCCTTTGAGAAAATAATGTGCTTGGAAATTTTATTAATTTTAGTTGCTTAGGTTTAAGAATGTATCTGTTGCTTGTACAATCTGCCAGAATGATATATGTATGTATGGATGAGAAAATAATGGTGATTTAGTTTTTATTAAAATTTGAAATTTGATAAGTATGTATGTTAAGAGAGACTGTGAAATGTCATAATGTTTTGCTGGATTAATACTCGAATTTAGATTGCCTACTTTTTGTTCCTTCTTCGGTTCTTCTTTATGTCATTCAATTGAAACTTGTGAGTAAACTATACGCCCTTGAATATGTTTTTTTCATTTTGGTTGTTTATTTTTTGCAACCTTATTTTTATGCTTGGACAATCTGCCCAAATGATACTTCCCATGTTGGCTTAGTTTTGGATTGTACTCTGAGTAGGAATTTTATTTTGTATAAAGCCTTTAGTAATTATTTATGTATGTCACAGGAATCATGGTCATCATTGTTATTAAAATTATTTTATTAAAGTCTTCAATCAAAATACTTAGTACTTACTTAATAATCGATGGCTGTTTTCATCTTCCTTTCTACTTTTGCTTCCTTTTTGACATAGGATGATCAAGATGGTCGTGTGTGGGTGCACAATAACAAGCAGGGATTCCAAGACTGTGAAGCATATGCATGTCTTGAGCAGTGGCTTGCGAAAAAAGCAGATGAATACTGGGACAATAATTTTGATTCGCTTACGTTGGTAAAAAATTTCTTTAAATTCTATCATCATTTACGAAAGATCATCAATTCTTGTTATTCGTGTTGACTGTATTGTATTTTGTATGTAGTATTGATTATGTTCTTATTTTCTAGGATCCTAGATTCTTTTAGATTGCCTAGGCTGATTTGATCTGATTCCGATGTTATGGGATTCTTTTTCCTCGCATCTTGTATATAATATATACATCAAATCCCTTATGAATTAATATGAGAAATATTCATAGTTAGGTATTCCTTAGGACTAAACAATATATTGTTTTAAAGCGAAACTGCTTTCTACATGTGACCTGGATTTTCAAATGATTGAATTGGATAGCAGTAACTCAATTAAAATTGTGAATGCTTAATGTCCTCTTATTCTTCCTATAACTGGAGGTTTGCTGAACTTTACTTCTCTCTCTTCCTTAGGACAAGGATAACTGTGTCTACAAACCAGACTGTGAGTGGGTGCAATGTGACAAGTGCAGAAAGTGGAGAATGTTACCTCCCACCTTTGACAGCCGAGGATTGACTACACAGTGGTATGGTAACAGATATTTCACATTCATATACCTGTCTGAATAATTTGTGATTGATTATCCATTGCTTCACTGTGTTGGCAATATTTCTTTTCTCATTTGCAAAAAAGTGTACAAATATAAATATTCCAGAGAAACTGTTCTTCCGAGAAGCATTTTACTTGTTGATTTAGGCATTTAGCTCAAAGTAACATTGGAACCAATGAACCATTACTTAATGAAATACTATTTTTTTTTATCAAATAATTACTCTTTGTCTTGTATATAATCACTACATGCTGAGTGCATTTCACTCAAGCAATTCATATAAATTCTTATCTTCTCAAGATTATGTACCTAATTCTCAAGTTGTTCCATGTTACCAACCAAATGGAACATGTGACTTTTGGTTTTCAAACATCCCTGTAATCCATCTAATGAAATAAAATGAAGTTAATTAACCAATATATATGTTTGATAAACCGTTTCTACATCTGTGTTACAATTGGGTTAGAATTTACTGGTAAAATGAAACTTGGTGTCATTTATTTGTGTTTATTAGGCTGATAGAAACACTATTGTACTCTAAAGTGGTTAGTTTTGAGGAATGGATCTAGTCTTTGGTGATATTATGTGATTACAACGGTGCAAATAAAGAAACAGATAGTAATATAGCAACAAATTCCATCTGGGTGTGGACATCATGGAATAGATAATTGAAAAAAATACAAATTTGTGATTCTTCCTCATAATATGCTAATATTGCGTGTATTGTTGATTAGTTTAGTCTAAACTATTGCTATTTTTTTAGGTTCTGTTATATGGCGCCTTTCAAAGGTCAATGTGCAGATGCTGAACAGAAGGTGAAGCCTGGCATAGTCACCGTTTCCACAAAGCGATCAGGATATGATTGCTTGCTGAAAGATTCTCATAGTATCAAGACGGAAGCTGGTAAGGATGCTTCTGGCACAGGTTAGACATTAGATCACTTGACAATGAAATTGGCCGATTATATTTGTAATATGTTTTTAAAGGTACTCATAAAAAATCTTAACATGTTGGATAAAATATGAAGGTGCGCCTTTCAAATCATTATCTTACCCGTTTTAGCAAATGACTAGGCTTAAAATTTAATTAAGTTAAAAAATGGGGTAGGTAATATTTCAATTTTGGACTACTTATTGAATGCTTTTGATTAGACTGTTTAATAAACTTGACTACATCCATTTAATTGACATGATTATTTTTGGAGTTTTTTTCTTTTTAATTAAAAGTCTTACTGGTTAAAGTTACATCACTTTGGCATGTTCATTAAAAAGAAATACTATGTGTGAATATAGGTAATTTGATATTATGATGATGGCGTGGTAGCTAATACATGCTGGTTGGCAGCATTTATTTTGCCAGCATAATCTTCTATTTCGCTTTAGAGTAGAGCCCTGCTTCGTTTTCATTGATCATTCTTGCAATAATCTCAACTTGTAGATGAAAAATTGGTCAATTCTGAGAATGTAGTATATCCAGCCTTGAAGCGGTTGAGAAAGGTACACTTTCAAGCTACGAGGATGTCAAATCTGCCTCCTTAACCCACCGGGTAAAATAAATGTTTTATCTTCTTTGCTGTCTGAAAGTGCATTTTTGAACAATTTATGCCGTCCACAAGTACACTTAGAAAAATGAGATATTTTTACAGAAATGGTGGGTGAAAAGTAGCATCTTATCTTTTGAGCAATATATTTTGAAAGGCTTGGAGTTCTGCTAAATATCATCTTTTGAGCAATGCTTTCAACATGTGAATATGTAAATTCTCCTCCTCTCTCTGTAGATTTCATTACATCATTGGTATTTTCACGGTAAATTTCTATTCATGATCATTATGTCCCTTAGTTTGGTTAATTCACTTAGGATCTTAAAACTCAATGAGGATATTTCTTGTGAACTATTTGCATGACATGAGCACCTTATATTTTTGGGTATAATGAATTAAAATCCTAAGATCGATGCATCAAAATTATTGAAAATCCATGAATATGTAAAAGATATTTTAAGATTATTGTTTATTATTTATTTTTATTATCTTTTATTATTTTCCTTACGATTTGTTGTCAGTACAATTTCAATGAGTGGTTGTTTTCTCAAATATAGACTATTAATGAGCAATGGATAGTCTTTTTTATTAAAATTTCTTACGTAGATATATGACTTTTGTGCATGCAATCCAACATGCACGCTTCCTCATATGCGAGTATGACTATGAATGTACCATGTCATCATGTGTTTAGGTTTTTGGAAGATCAAAGCTTTTTAAGTAAAAATAGCAGTTGTAATTCGTTTGTGAAAAATCTAAAATATAAAAGGTCAATCTTGAATTGATGGTTTTTGACTTCTGGGATTTGCCCTTTATTCTCTCTATTTCATCTTTTTATTCAATTCTCTCTATTTGATAAAACATATGTATAAAACAATAAAGCCATGTCAGGATGGATCAAGTTATTCAAGAAATAACGAGTTGAGTTACACTATTTAATAACTTACGATAATTGATTTGTAAAATCTATTTGTTGAGTATTATCACATTATATTATTGATTAAACAGTTTTTTTTATAACTTAGATATTTGTAGCTTCGTGATATTGTAGTTGACATTTACTTATATTTTTTTAAAATATGTATTATCTTGATGTTAATTGATGAAGTGTTAAATGGTTTTGAAATTCTATAAGAATTTGTGGAGTTGACTTATTCAATAAGTACTCTTACTTTACCAATTGAATTAGTAAAATTTAATATTTATGATAAGATATTAAGTAGAGTAATTTATATCAAAATTATTTTTAGGAGGCCGAAGGGGCAATTGCCTCACAAGATAGTGTTGTTAGTTTATTACATTTAATAAATTTTATTTAGCCTCCATAAATAAATAGGCGTTGTCTTCACTTTCTTCTCAAAATTTCAAATTAATCATTTTTAGAGATATTTGGTACCTATCAGCAATAAGGTGATTGACATTAAAAAAAGTGTTAAATTAGCAAATTTCAATGTTTAGGGAATAAGTATGCATTGATATTTTTTTAAGGACACTGGATCTTTTATACTGTTGAAAAAGTATTATAGGCTATTTTCTCACCTTAACTATAAGAAATTTATGGATCCATCTTCTTTTGTTAGAAGTTGAGGAATTCTCCCAACCTAATGATAGTGCATGGAAAATATTGAGAGAAAATGGAGGGAAAAAATAAGAGATAAAGAGAAGAGACGTGACCATGAGAGAGATGTGTGGTTTTCCCTTTGAAAGGTAAATGATCCAGGTCTAGAGTAGAAGATTTGGAGTTTTATATTTTGTAAGATTAACTAATAAACCAAATGATTCTTCCACTTACGAACTAGTCTTTTAGAATGAGATTTCTTTTTAGATTGATATTAAGTACTAATAAATTGTCTTAATACATAAACTATTTTGTTAATATTTCTTGGGAATATAGTCTCTACAGGGCAAAGGTACGATCTTCATCACCATCTCCAAACTACCTTCAAGGGACTTTTTCCTCCATTACTTTAGGGGAAAATTTCTAATGTACATGATCTCAAATGGAGTAATAAGACGGATGACCTTCATTTACAAATTGACATCCCTACTATCAACTTGATATTTATCTTGTAAAAAAACTTAATATTTATTATTTTTACAAAATTAAAATTTGAGTTTAATTTATAAAATTGGTCTCTTTATTTTAAAAGTCAATAGTTTTGATTCCTTCATTCGATTTTTGAATTAAAAAATAAGTATTTGACATACAATTCTATAATATAAAATTATTTAGATGTATTAATTATTTATATATCATTAATTAAATTAAAAATATGAAGAAAAAAAATTATTAAGATTTTATAATGTTTTATTTCTATTTTATAGGTGTTGATCATTCTATATTATTGTATTATGTCATATTATTTAAAATATTTCACATTATTTTTTAGTTAAAAAAAATAAAATGAGAGAATCCGTCGACTTTTAAAATAAGAAAATTAAATTTTGTGAATTCATACGAATGAAATGATTAAAACTGCAACTAAATCTAAAATTTATTATTGTCTTTTTTTTTGGAATAAAGTCTGTCTCTTCAAATTATATATTTATTATAGATATATTTAATGTGTTTGGATGCGAATTCAAACCCTTAACTTTTTACTTTCTTGTGTACAATGTGTGAGAATTTTGTCACTAAATTATTTTATAAAAAATATGGTTTAACTCAATTAATTATATATAAGTGCTGTGTATATTGTAATATTTTTCTTTAAGAAACTTTCTTTTTCAAAGAACAACGAAACTTACATGCACACTTAATGTAATAAAAATTGGTTTTGTAAGTTTGAATTTATACCTCAACAAATGCACTTTAGATTTATTTTTAATTGTAGATAGATTTATTTTATTAAAATAATATAAATGGTAAGATGACAAGAGTAGAACATGAGATATAGGGTGGAAGTTGGCATCTTCAGGTCGTGGTCGCATTTGGCTGAATTACAATCAGTGACAACTTAAGATAAAATAATTTGAATTTGAAGTTTAATTTTAATTTTATTTTTTTTAAATTTAATAAAAAAAAATCAAATTTTAAATTTGAATTATACTATTTTGATCTTGATCTAACTATGTGGTATAGTCTAATACACTGAATCTATATCCGTGAAAGGTGTGGGCATTGCCTTATCATATCATAATCCTCAACCAAGGAACAAATTTTCATTCTCATAAATTAGAAAGTAATGTTTGCACGAAGTATAATTAAGAGGCTTCAAAAGCTCGTTGGATAACCTTACTCACTCACATGTTGTGTTATTGACCCAAAGTTCATGAGTTGAGTGACTGATGAAAGATATATAAGATGAGGTAGTGATTGCAATTGGATGCGTGGTGGTTGGTCTCACACTTGTAATTAATAGGTAACTTATATTTTAAAGTATAAATTCTGTTAAAGTTATGGTTGGTATAACATACTATGTAAAATATTGAATTGAATCTAAATTATACGTAGTGTATATATTAATGAGTGTATAGAAGAGGTAGGAACATGTACATGAGCTTCGCCTGATGGTAAGGGGACAGCTATTGCCACAACACGTGACCCTGAATGTGATATCAGAGTATAGATCATATACGTTAGTTATATTTACAAAGAAAAAAATATGTAAAGCAGTGATTATTATTGTGATTGATTTAAGCCTTAACGCAATGAGTCCCATGACCATGTCCATGAACGCGACCCCTCACAATATTAACGACCATATGAAATAACCATAAAAACCATAGGGGGAAATATATATATATATATAAGAAGAAGAAAAAAAAGAAAAAAGGAAGTAATAGTTAGCGAGGGTAATGTGGATGTGTTGCTGAAAAGCGAAATGGCATTGGCGTGAATAGTCGCTTTGCCAGCTGGTTACACCTATCAACCCCAACACTTACACCTGTCTCTTCTCTCTCTTTCTCCCTCATTCCATTTTCACCTAGTTCTAGAAAAAACCAAAGTTTAAATATACACTATTTAGATACAAATAAAAGAAACATTTATTTTTAATCATAACAAAAAAAAAGTGATTTTGCATTTTAAAAAAGTATTTCTTGTGTGTCAAAATACTAATAAATTTTGACCATACAAAAATAGTTTCTAATTTGAGTCATTTGACCATTTTCATTATGCAACTAAATAAATTAATAATTATTTATATGTGTGTTCTAGAATAGTAATAAAATTATTAATTTTGTTATGATCTGAATTCTGGTACAACATGATTTTAATTATTTTCCTTTATGTATTTTGAATATTCTTTTCACGTAACTGTATAAATTAATACTTCAAATTAGTTGGACTATAATAATTAATAAAATTCTTCTTAAAAAATTCTAAAGTCGTCACGTTTATAATGTTAGATTCAAATTTAAAACCTCTTATTAAAATTATTTATAATAAAATTAATATAATTTGAATAAAAATAATTATGATACTATTAATATTTTATTTTGATTTT
>JBBPBS010000738.1:9708605-9724114 GCA_037974835.1 Cicer judaicum
TTTTTTCCTTATGACTCATATAAATTTTAAATATTATTTAATATGATTAATATATCTATATATTAATAAATTATATATAAAACTAATAGTGTATTAAATTTATTGATAATCTTTATAAGTCTTTTACTAAAAATATAATATTCACGTAATAAATTTATTGTTTATATAAACATTGCAATTATAGCAAAAAATTAAATTTATCACAAAAAAGTTACTTATTTTAATAAAATAAAAAAGTAAATAAGAAGTACTATTGAATTGGATTGTAGTCCATTCAATCGTAAAAAAAAAAAAAACTATTAATTTTAATAAAATGAGAAAATTAATAGGAAGTACTATTGAATTTGGATTGTAGTAATTAGACAATACTAAATCCGGAAATATCGGAATGAATTAAAAAGGGACGCACTTATGTCATGAATCAGGTTTGATAGAAGCCGTTAATAAAAACCGCGGGCGTCTGAGAAAAACAAAAACAAGTGGGTGGCATCACTGGTTATTTAACTAATCATACAAGGGTATATTAGGAAACAACAAAAATTACCCATAAAACAAAAACAAAAACAAACAACGACTACAACAACAATAAAAAAAAATAGGTACTAGAAGAAGAAACAGCAAGAAGAAGAAGAAGAAGTAGCGAAAAACAATTCACAGATCGAGAATTCTAAACCGAATGAGCTTGGGTGAAGTTCTTCTCTGTCGTGTAGCGTGAATTATTTTTCTGTTTTTGTTTTCAGAAACCGATATTCGTGTGCGTTTTCCGAAACAAAAACAAAAACTGTCTTATAGGGGAAGGTGAAACCAGAACAAACTGGTTTATTTTTCAATTGGGTTATCGTTATTATGTTAAAGTTTTGAAATTTTCCAAGATTCAGATTCTGGGTTGTTTTGCTATTTTGGAACAAGAGATGGAGTGTTGGACTACGGTTGATGGAGTGGTTGGAGAGATAATGAGGATTCATAGATCTTTACCAGTAAGGCCAGGGATTGATGAAGTTGAAGCTGCAAAAAGTTTGATTGTGAATGTTGAGAAAGATGATGAAGCTAAGCTTGAATCTATAGCTAAACAAAGCAAAGGAAAAGATGTACCTGATGAGCTTTTCATGATTTTACAAGAGATGCAGAAGAATTTGGTGTATTTTCGAAGTATGGAACAGAGGAGAGAAGCTTTGAAACTTGTTGATCTTGAGAATGTTCATTCACTGTTTGATGAATTGATTCAGAGAGCTTCTGATTGTGTTTCTAATCCAAATGGTGCCACTACTACTTCTGGCTTTAGAAAAATTACTTATTCTAATGGTTCTGCTTCCACTGTTTCAACTAGTTTATCCAAGAATTTAGGTTCTGGTTCTATGGGTGGTTTTGATAAGCAGGTATCTTCAGCTACTGTTTCTTCCACCTTGCTTCATGTAGACAAAGAACCTTCTGCCAAGAGTTCTGAATTATTCACAAGAGATGATAGTTATGTGAGCAAGACCAAGGCCACATTCTACCCTAATGGGTATTCAATTGAAGCAAATATCACATCCAAACCCCAAATATTGGATTCATCGTTAAAATCCACTACTACTGCAGGTAATCACTCATATATGCCACTCAACATTCAACGTTCAGTTATTCATATTATTGTTTGTTTAGGTAGAGCCATATTCAAGGTTTTAAATTGTGGTAGTAATAATGACGGTGGGTAGTGTCACTATTCTTGATAGTGGAGAATTGTGGTGTCTGATACTACCTCAATTGCAGTCGCATAGACATAAAAAACATTGATTTTGTGGCCTAGATCACGGTCTCAAACCTTTTTTTTAAGCCTTGCTGTATTAAATTGTAGGTAATATGTGCTGATGGTGTGTTATTTTGTAGGTCAAGATGGTGATAAATTGAGTTTGATTAAACTTGCTAGCATAATTGAGGTTTCTGCGAAGAAAGGAGCTCGCGATCTCAAGCTCCAGAACAAGTTAATGGACCAAGTTGATTGGCTACCTGATTCGATAGGAAAGTTATCTAGTTTGGTCACCCTTGATTTATCAGAGAATAGGATTGTTGCTTTACCTTCCACAATTGGAGGCCTTTCCTCACTGACCAAATTGGACTTGCATTCCAATAGGATCACAGAGGTTCCTGATTCTGTTGGAAATCTCCTAAGTCTTGTGTATCTAAATCTGAGGGGAAACCACTTAAAAACCTTACCTGCTTCTTTGAGCCGATTGCTACGCCTTGAGGAGCTTGATTTGAGTTCAAATCAAATTTCAGTGCTTCCTGACTTTATAGGGTCACTTGTTAACCTCAAAGTGTTGAATGTGGAAACAAATGATGTAGAAGAAATTCCACATTCTATTGGTAATTGTTCTTCCCTTAGGGAGCTTCATGCTGACTATAATAGGCTTAAAGCCCTGCCAGAAGCTTTAGGGAAGATTGAGAGTTTGGAGATTTTGTCCGTGCGGTACAATAACGTCAAACAACTACCTACAACAATGTCATCTATGATAAACCTGAAGGAACTTGACGTGAGTTTCAATGAGCTTGAGTCTGTACCTGAGAGCTTGTGTTTCGCCACCTCCCTTGTCAAGATGAACATAGGAAACAATTTTGCTGACATGAGATACTTACCAAGATCAATCGGGAACCTCGAAATGCTTGAGGAATTGGATATCAGTAATAATCAAATACGCGTTCTTCCTGACTCGTTTAGGATGCTCACAAGACTACGCGTCTTGCGCGTGGAAGAAAATCCTCTTGAGGTTCCACCTAGAGAAATAGCTGAGAAAGGAGCACAAGTATGTTTTCGAATCTAGTTCTTTTGATATTTTAATTTAATGAAGACTTTTATGATTTTTGAACCTCAATTTTATTGTGTTGGTTTATCTTAGGCTGTTGTGCAGTACATGGCTGATCTTGTGGAGAAGAGGGAAAAGAAGGAAGCTAAACCACAGCCACCTAAGCAGAAAAAGAGTTGGGCTCAGATCTGCTTCTTTTCAAGGTCTAACAAAAGAAAGCGTGATGGAGTTGATTATGTGAAAGCTTGATTTCCATTAGTGACACACCTAAGCAACTGATTCCATTAGTAAGTTTGTGTTGTTTTACTGTTTCAATACATCAATAATGACTAAATTAGCATCGGATATTACGTATGAACTAGTTCTAGGCTTAGGATTCGTTTAGAAGAGCTTCTTTACAACTTAGGTCATGTTTGGATAAACAACTTAATAGTGTTTATAGTATAATCACTTATCATATAAGTGCTTATGTATAAACTATAAACTATTTCTATAATAGCAGAAGATAAAATAAAATCAAACTGTTTTCATATAAGTTATAAGTTGTTTTCAGAAACTTTCCGGGAGAGTTTATGAAAATAAGTTGAAAATAGTTTATGAACATGTCATAAGTTGTTTCCATCAACTCTATAGCTTATAAAGTACTAGTAGCTTACAAGTTACGTGAGAATAATTAATTCCATTACTTATTTTATTTTATTATAGAAATAGTTTATATAATAGCACTTATATAATAAACACTTATTCAATAAGTGGCCAAGTGTATGCAACCTTAATCTAAATGTTGGTTGTTCTTATTAACCTAGGTTCACCACATGTGACATGGTTATATTTCTTTAGAGGGAATGATAACAGAGAAGGGAAGGCATGGCTGTTGATGTTCTCCATTTTCCTGTTTGGCAGATAGAGACAACAAAATATCTGAGTCTAAGGTCAATATGATTATAATATAATATGTGAAGATAAGGATGGTGAGAGAATGAATTGACAGAATTCCCTATGACTTGGCGGCACAAAATTGTAGATTTCTTGTTCTAGTATATTTTGTGATTTCTTTTTGAACTTTCCATTCTATTTCATTTGTATTTCTGTTTAGGAACAAGTGTACACAATCCAACAGGAAAATAGAGATAATGAAGAGAAACTGAATGTGATTATGTACACTACACCATGTTTATGTCTGTATGTATAATTGAAATTTCCATTGTTAAGTGATTCAAAGTTACAGTCATTGCATCTTACAAAAAGTTGAAATTTCCTTGACTTGAAATTGAATAGTGTATGAAAGGACTAGTAATAACATTGAAAAAGAGGTTACTGTAAATCATTGTCACAATCTTGATTAGCAAATTGCTTACCAAGGCATCTTGGTTGATTTAATCACGTGGGCAACTGCTGAACATTTTTTGACATGTTAATAATGATGTATCATAAAAAGTAGATATATAAACTTTTAAAAACAATTTTGTTTATATTTGTTTTTGGAGGGAGTAATTCTTAAATGGTTAAAAAGGTGATATAGTGTTGGGTCAATATATATAGGAGTATATTTAATAGCATTAACTGTTAAGTAAGAGATGGATAAAGGTTTGGAGTTTTGGTAGTTGTACAGAAGAAGCCTAGCTGGTGCCTGGTGGTGCAAACTATACTTCTTTTCTGGACTCTGTAATTAATGATTACCCTCTCATTTTGTTTTCTTCTGTAGACAGATTGACCCCACCCCTCTATAATACTCATTTCTTTTTATAATAATTGATTCATTTTTATTATTTTATATATTTTAAAAAAATGTATAAAAATAAAATAAATAAAAAATTATTTTTACTAAGTATTGTTATTAAGTTGTACTTTGTGTATAAAAATGTCTAATATCGACTTTTCATCTTCCAAAGTAATATTGTTAAAAAAATATTTCAAAAATAAATTAATAATATTAATTTTTTTTAAATAATAAATGTGCATATGGTAGTTCTCATTTTGAATGGTCCCATGAGATTGTTTATATGCTTACCATATCTTTAGGTTCTATTTATTTTGTGGAAACATTATATTATTATTTTTTTTTAAATATGCATTTATTTTATTTTATTAAGAAATTTTTAAGTAAAATATTGTTATAAAGAACATAAAATATTACATAATAAAGATATATTTTTTAACATTCTTTTGAGAAATATCAATTCATTTGTCAAAAATAGACTAATCACACGGAATAGTCTATTTCTTCCAAATATTTGCCGTAGTTGACTGTGACCCAAACTTTTAGAATGAACTATTTGCGCCAATATGGCATTAGTTTGGCAAACTCAAGTTCTTTTCAATCTTCTCAAATATTGCCCAGCCTTTGAAAGTTACATCACACGTCATTAATTTATAATAATTGGAAAATACTAGTAATTCCTAAGCATCAAAGATATAAAATAAGATACATATCACATGCAATATTTTTAATTTTTAAATTCGATAATTAAGAATATCAAGTTAAATCTAAATGTCTATATGATATAGATAATATATTAAAATAGAATTTTAAATTATTTATTTAACATATAATTATATTTTATGTTACATAATTTTATTTATTTCATTTCACTTATTTATTTAGTTGTCATAGTTAGAATCTTTTATTTTTTTATTCTTTATACAGTACACAATTTTATTTCATCAACAACAAAAAATCAATTATAAACAAATATTAATAATAACTCATAATGTAATAAATATTTTTCTATTATTTATTTATCATTTTTTAAATATGAATTTATTCTATAACTTTTTTAATATAAGTTTAAATATCTATTTTTTTTTATAATTAAGATTTAAGAAGACACGATACCACAACCTCCAAACATGCTTTTGTGGTATTTGATGAAATGTAACTTATGTTAATATTCATTTGAGTGACTGACTTTAGTATATTTTTTTCTACGGAGAATTAGTAGCCATTGAATATGCGTGTTTCATTTTATGCCTAATATTTAGTTACATAATTTTTATGTTATGTTTCATTTATAATATTAATAATAAAAAAAATTAATTTATTTAATTTATGTTGATGTTAATTATTGATGTTTTATTCAACAAATCATACATTTTATCTCTTTTAAGTCACTTCTTATTAAGTCATTTCCGCTTTTTTTTTTTTTCTGAACCACAAGTATTCTTGATAGTTCCTAATATCCATCATTTATAGTAGTTCTATTGTTACAATGCATTTTTTTTAGCGCAATAATTAACGGGTCAATAGTTTAAATTTACACAATTCTTAAAAAATTAAAATTCCCACAATAATTAAGAAATAATGATAACAACACATTTGTCAACGTGATAATTTGAAACGTCTAACCTATATTTGTAATTTTACGTTCTCCAAATCAAATTTTAATAATTCCTTCTGCATTATAATTGTATCATGAATGACATTGTATTTGTTGTTTTTGACTCATATAACTCAACAAAAAAGACCAGACACAAGGGACATGTGAACGGGAGATGAACAGATGAATATTACAAATTAGGTTTTAACTAAATGTTTTAGATTTTTCACAAATTCGTAAATTGTTATTTCATTATGACAAGTCAAGTTTACAAGGAACCAATTATCTCATTTTAAATATTTTTTTTGTCATTTTTTTTGTCTCAAATGATTTATCATTTTACAATACCAGTGCAACATTAATTGCTTTTTTTCACTAATACTTTTTTTTGTTATATTTCAACTCTTCAAATTTTTCTGTTAACTGCAATTAATAAAACTATTTGAGTAAATGAAACATTTTATCATTGAAATCAAATCAACTAATCATTTTCTAAAGAATTGTACACAACTCAAATGAGATATTTAAAATGAGACGAAGGAAACACTTATCTTGAAGAGTGATGTTGCTTTTCACACTAATACAACCAAAATAAAGTTTCTACCAGATTTCATTCTAGAATTATTTTATTCTAAATGCACATATTTTCATAATCAAATTTAACTATTGTCTTTTTTAAGTTGCACTTATGCAATACATTTGTTTTAGTTCAAACTTTTTCCTTTAAGATATACCATATTATCGTCGAAAGAAAAGGAATTACTACTATTAATTCAAATCCTTCAACCATTTTTTATTTCTTTAGTTGTCTTGTGAATTTTATATATGTTAATGTCACTTTTAATATTTTTTTATAAGTTATTCTTTTGTGATGTAACTAACACTTTACTATCCAATCTATTTTCTATAATTCATACATCTAATTAAGTATTACTATTTATAAATAAAATTGTGTAAAGTAAAATTATAAATACAACTATTATATTTGATTTGATATCTAAATCATTGTATTTATACTATTAAGATATAAGATTTGTTTAATAAAAGTGCTGTTAGTTCACGAAACAAATTATATATATCACACAATTTATAATGTTTACTGATTTTTTTTAAATAAATTTCAAGAAACCTGTTCAACGTGCGGTTGAAATCTAATTAATAAATATTTCTTTCAGTATTTTATAAACCTTAAAATATAACTATGATCAACATCTGAAATTCAACTAATTAATTTTTTTTATTAAAAAAATTCATCGAACTAATCACACATGTGTCACATACATAATATATAAAATATCCAAATAACACAATTGATAATAACCAAATTAACAAGAATTAGGAATTGGGTTTACATGAAGAACTAAAACATCAATTTCTGAATTATCTAAAGAATCATCAACCTCTAAGTTTATGAAAGGGGTCCACAAAATCATCCAATAAAGGAGATGAATCCCTCTACCAAGGAAAGTATACAATAAATCATTGCCTAGAAGAAGAAGAAAAAAAGTATACTAAAAATCACCAAGACAGCTTTTTCCTAATTACCCCTGGCAGCTAAGATAGAGGATTAATTCCTTTCCATCAACCAAAAATAAAATGTCAAACACACACACACATACATGTGGGACACACCAAACCAATAACAATAGATTCACATCGTGCTTCTTATTCACTTAATTTGTCCAACTTGAGACACACATGTGATGCCGTTTCATAATTTTAGACACCTAAGTATTGCTTTCAAACATGTTTCATTCCACGATAATGAAAGGATCATACATGTTACATTTTATGATATGCTACTACGAATTCTCTACAAAATATATACTTTAGTTTTTTCTTTTTCTTTGGATAAGAAATAAGTATTGTATTAATAGCATTTAATTTAATATATTCTTACTTTTTATTATTGACACACTTATTATATTCTTTCTCTTCCTTATAAAGATAATTAGATTATTCAATTATTAACATGTACACTATATCAAAATAGTAATTTTATTTTGCATTTATGGTCACGGGACGTATAAATAATTAAGAAGAATAATTTAGTAAAATAATTATTATTTTTCTTTTATTTATATATAGTCCTTTTTTAATATATGTGAAATGAGGAAAAGTGACATTTATTGTGAGACAAAAAAATAGTTAATGTAATCTTAAAATTTGTAAACAAACAAATAAGTAAAAATAAAAATTTCTTTAGAAATTGACAATAAAAAATACATGTGAGAGTATCAATATATTTAATTAATCAATAAAAGTGCATAACAATTATTTAATTCAAACTCAATGAGTTTAATGAATTGTTTCAATCCTAACACATTGCAGTTTGCACAATGCGCTGGCGAAACCAATAACCAAATCAATTTTTTCAAACAGAAAAAATGATATTAAAAGAATTTTTATATTAAGGATAGTTGTTGGAAAGGTTTAAGCTAATGTGGCAGATCTTCAAAAGAAGATATTTTGTGCAGGTATAATTAGGAAACATTAAAAGAACTAAAAGCTTGATGATAGGATAAGATTAGAGTTAGTTGAAAATTTGGCTTGCTTATGTGTTTTATTAAATTAAATAATTAGTTAAGTTAGCAACAAGTTGTGATCTGATTAGCTAGTAATTTCGTGGTGTTGTGCAGAAGGAATTTAGATGTTTATTGAATAATAACATTAAAAAATTGTTAAATAATATTACTTAATTTTGAAAACAACAAATAGAAAAATATATATTTAAAATATATATACTTAATTTTATTCTCTATATAAGTTGTACAGAGTAACAATTTTAAATATAGTTAAATTTAAAGAGATAAAACTATTATTCGTAAATGATAACTCAATTGACAAATATTGATATTGTTAAGTAGAACATCTTGTTTCGAATTTAAATCTAAAATCTAGTTATAATCACTTTTAAAATAAAAATAAATAAAACTCTTTTAAATTTAATGGTCCCCCACACAAAAACAATACATAGAAGTAAGTTACAAGTATCATATTAATATGAGTACAGAAAATAAAAGGTATCATGTTAATATGATATGGTTGCCAGGAGAGTATATGCAGATGCATAACTGTTATCAACACTTTGTTCCCTCATTGGATCATATTATATTATATTAATACTACTAAGATACACTAACTTAATTCACAATTTTGATGGTTTATTTCGATAGCTGTGAATGTTTCTGTCTTTTTCTTTTATTGGAGTTATGGAATCAATATTTTTAGCTACATTCCAAGCAACAAATTGCACGGTCTTTTGAGTACTTTGTAGCATCAAGACACACAGTTTGCTTGTTTGAATTTTTAGCTTTTACTTAAATTTCAAGAATTTAAGTTAAAAGCACATAATAATAATTTTATTCAAGACATTATCATATATTAAATATGAGTATTTTTTGTTGTTGAACTTCTGCTAGATCTAATATCTGTTAAAAGCACAAATTAAATCACATAAAATATTTATTTTGTTTGTTATTTTTGTCTGCAACTCTTGTTTGTTTTTTCTTTCTATGCTACTCACCTCTCACTATTCAGGTATGTGTCATTGTCATGAGGGTTGAGAGAGAGAGAGAGAGAGATAGTTGGGTCCATGATCCTACCTTATGGCTACAATTTGGCAGAACATGATCATGAATTGAGAGTTAAAAAAGGACAGTTGATAAGCGGGGCCAACTCATTGTTATATATAAAAAAAAAAAACATAGTTGAGAATGACACAATACATGTCACATAGCTAATAGTGATTTTGCACCTTGAATAACAAACCAAATCACACTGAGCTTTTAAGAACATTTGGTGAATGGTGACAACACAATGTGTCCCCTCTTCAGATCTCTCTCCTCTCATTTATCAGCTTGTGAGACATGAGCTTGTTTGTTGCCTACAATTGAAAATAATGGTATCCTCTTTCATTCATTTACTTAGTGTATATTTCGGTTGAGTTGTGAGATTGAGAAAATTACAATGACAGTGCTATTTTGTTAAAACTCAAGTGCAGTTTCTATCAAAATTGTGGTAATTTACTGTGATTCTTGCATTCTCATGTCACCGTGAAATTAAATATGCATTGTCGACATTGACAAACAAATTTAGCTGTCCATAAATCAATTCTAGATTTAATTTTTTTTTGCAAAGAAGAATGTTTCTGTCTACACTAGCTATTGAATTGTGAAATGTTATTTTCCTTTATTTTAGAAACAACCATCTCAAATAATATCAAAACATGGCTAATAACTTAAAACACCAACAAGATAATGTTAATATGTAGATAACAAAATTCAAGATAAGATAAAAATGAGTAGGCACACCAAGAAATATGGCCAAAACCAAAAATGGTAACTTGCCAGCACAAGCATTGCTAATAAGTCTTACAGTTTTTTGTTCTTTCTGTAACTCTTAGTATACTACAGCTAGTAGATGTTCAAAACACAGATTGTTTCATTCACAACTACAAAGAGTAAGCTCTCAAGTCATATAGGACCACATGGATAGCGAAACTCTACCTCTAGAGTTAGACATTGATTCTTGCACTCTCAAGAAATCAGACTTGAACTCGAGACAACTAGTTAAGGTCGAAGAGACTTGTACCATTTCATCCAAGTGTTTTTGAGTTTTCGGAACCATATTCTACCAGCTTAATGAAATGCTATTATGACAAATTTAAGAAGCCAAAAAATTGTCAGAAAAAAAAAAAAAAAAAAAACTTCTGCACACTATTCCTGTGTATACAATAAAATGACTTGCAATCATACACAGTCAGCAAAAAACTGTGACTGCAGAATTCTGTTTCTCTGAAGCTAGCCTGTCTTATCTCTTCCCAAGTCAGCTGCAACTTCACCACTAGTTGGCCTGCAAGGTTTCAAAAAATAAAAATCAGAAAGTAGAGTATATACCTCTAATGTTTAGATTAATTTGGCACGTTACGAATAATTATGAGCTTTCCAAATCAAATAGAATATCAAAATACTACCAGACAGCATAAAACTTAGATAGATAAACCTAAAAAATCTTTATTACATTAAAAGATAACTATGCAAACTTATCATCAGATAACATTTATTGTGATCAAACAATAACGGCGAGTATTATGGGATGCCTGCTGGAGTAGTTAAGTGGTTTGTTTCTTCCCCTTGATAGCTAGCTCTTAAGGAAGAGTTCCCCAAGTGCTTATATAATCACATAACTACAATCAAAACCTTTAGGCTAGCTAGTTGCAACACATATCAGGTGAAGTCAATATTCTCATTCACTCCCCACATTGTCATAAAGGCAGTTCAAGGTCTTATTACAGCCAAAGATCATAGCACGTAGTGTCAAAATTATGTATTCTCATTATGAGAAAAGAAAATCCAAGGTGGAAGCTAGTATCATATTTTGTTTTGCATTTAATTTTTGGCATTTATATACTGGAGTCCAAAGATTAAGGTAACTTATTTCTGAAGCTAAGCCTTATGCAAATCACTTCATCATTTTTAAAAAAATAGCATGTCTTTGTGATGAAGTCATGAACCAATGAGATAAAAACACTGTTAATTTAAGTGATAAAAATACTATGTTGAAGTCAAAGGTTTTTGGATAAAGAGGGAGGAAAACAATAAGAAACTTGTAATATGAATGTGGTTTAATATGATTGATGATAATGATTTGATATAAAAAACTAAACACTAGCCCTTACTTTTAATACAAGACTCAAATCCTAAATAAACAAAGAAACAAGTCATGATAATGTCTAAGAAATATGAAAAATTATCTTAGGAGATAAAATATGCTCTACTATAAATTTATAATATCAAGATACTACAATACTTTTTCATATCTTCTAGCTCTAGTCAAATTGTGATTTACGTGTAAGATCGCATGATTTTACGATCTCTGAAGCCTGTGAATTGCAATTTGGTAGGATCATAGTGCTTATACGTAGGATCAATAACAGTGGACGACTTACAGCAAGATCAGTAAGAGCGTAGTGCTCGACCAACAATCATTTTTGTGGGTGGAGTTCTGCAACCTGGTTGCAAGAAAACCTATTTTTCTTCTCTCTCTCTCTCTCTTTAAGTTTGCTAAGTGTTTGAAAGGTTTTTTCTTATTTATGCTTTATTAAGCCTGTTTTTTTCTTGGATTTTTGAATCACGGAGGAGGAAGACTATGCAGGGGAAGCAGGTTTCTTCTTGGATTATGGTCACATTTAACAGTAAACCGAATATATTACAGTTATATGTGACTAATGGTTAATAATGAGTTTAATACACTGGTGTAATTTGATACCTCCTTTATTTATATATATATATATATATATATATACAGAGAGAGAGAGAGATGAATTTTATCAATTTTGTAGGATGTTTCGATCCCACAATTTACAATCTCCACCCCCCTTTTGGATCCAATGTAAAATCTCAATTTTTACTACCTTGCCTCTAACATTAAGGTTCTCATTCAAACAAAAAAATCAACATCTTAAATCCAGAGATTCCAGACTTCATACACAGAAATTTATTATAGTTATTGCAGACTAAATTTCATTAAATCATTAATTGTGTATATCTTTCTTTAATTTTATGTCTTCCTTTGTTTTTGTCCAGAGATAAATAATAATTAAACAAAACAGCAGAATACTACAGAACATACTATAAAAGAATAAATATTACTTAAGAGTTAAGGAAGTAATGCACTTACAGTCCAAATAAAACTTTGATAGTGTCATAGAAAAACCATTGCAAAGTTATTGATGGACCAACTAGCAACATTCTAATAGGAAGGCTCCTGGTAAATAGATTGGCTAGACCAATTTTTCTGATAGCCTGCCATAAAATAAGTGGAACACATTTAGTACAACACCTTCAATCTCGGAAGGAAGTATCGTAAACCAAATGTGAAGAAGCAAATACCAGAGCTAGAGTGTCGGCCTTTCTGTTATAAAGAGAAGCTACTATATTGTCAGCAGGATTAGAAATAAAGCTACCAACAGATCCAGCAGTATATCCGGCTAAACATGTCACACCAAGTTGTTGAGCTTTTGAACATTCCTCCTTTTTTCTTTTGACAACATTACTATACAAGAAATCAACCGTATGCTCAAACGTTGAGAACATAACCATGGAAACTGTCCAACAACAAAAAAACAGGATACTTAATATCCAGTTCGGTGATGAATAGCTGCAAGAGTTATAGACTTAAGTATTACAAGAAAATATTCCCAATGTATGTTGTTATTTAATCATCGCAAGAACAGTTACAAAAAATAATTGCAACATAATCAAGAAGAATAAACCGATTGCTCAGAATGCTTGGCTTTAAAGAAGTCTATTGTTATTTTATAATAATTCAACATCTATTCAACTATTATTACAAGAACCTAGTCACAGGAAACATAATAGTAATTTACAACATAATCCAAAAGAATAAACTGAATACTTAGCATGCTTAGCTTAAAATAATTAATGTTTATATTGTTAACTTCAAAATCTTGTTATTTTATTGATCAACAGGCAACTAATGCCTATAACCTGATCAATCAAATAGATACTTGGACCTCAGCATGTAGAAACAGAAACATATACCAAAGAGGAAAATAAGACCTAAAACTTGGTCATTTTTTAGCATACAATTATATGGTGGAAGATTTCACTAGATAGAATGGCAGCCAGCATAAAGATGTGACAATAGTGTTCATGTTTACAGCCCTGACTAGTGCAAGATTAAATAAAGTTTCAAGAGATTATGAATTTACATGGAAGATTTCGACCCAAAAGTGGAACAAGTCCACGGTAGAATCTGCAAGCAGTACATAAAATAGAAGATAAATAATCAAAATCGTCTCCTAAAGACAGATAGATGCATATCAAGTAAGAAACTAATGTATGGAACCTTTCTTTACCCTCGTGCGCCTTCTGTTGCATATAACTTTGGAAAGCCATCAATCAAGCCCTTAGCAAAATTAGGTTGTGCTTGTACCCTGACTTTAACAGCTTCAAATGGACATAGAGCTAAATTGGCAAACACTTCAGCAGACGCACTACTAAGAAAGAACACAAGACTCCTGTTCTGATCTACCAATACATTTGAGTAAACCCCCTTGAAATATTCATAGAGACCGAATCTGCATCCTCCTTGAGCACCATAGCCAAAGAACTTGCCTGTCCAACCTCTCCAAAGGACAGAAGGCCCTTGTTCCCGTAATAAGGTAGTAAAGCAGGTGGAAATACTGTAATACTTAATAGGGTATACCTACATGTAACAACATCACTTCCCCCATTAAATATGATCAAACGAACAACATGATCAATTCTAAGCATTAGGGTGAAAAATCGTTCTCACAAAGGTTAGCCAAAAATATTCAATTTTTCCACATTTTTCTGTTCATTAGTGTGAAAAACCATTCTCAAACATAAAGGGTACCCCAAAAAATATGTTTTTTCACATATTTTGTTACTAAACATTAGGGTACAAGATCATTCTAATTCATAAAAAGGGTAGCCAAAAATATTCCATTTTTCCACTTTCTTTTGTTCATTAGTGTGAAAAATCATTCTCAAACATAAAAGGTACCCCAAAAAATAACTTCTTCCACATATTTTGTTACTAAACATTAGGGTACAAAATCATTCTAATTCATAAAAAGGGTAACCACATTTTTCCACTTTTTTTTGTTCATTAGTGTGAAAAATCATTCTCAAACATAAAGGGCACCCCAAAAAAAATCCATTTTTCTACATATCTCGTTACTAAACATTAGGGTGCAAAATCATCCACATACATAAAAGGGCACCTAAAAAAAATCAACTTTCTCCACTTCCCCATTTCCAACACCTAATAATCAAACATAGTTTATAAAACAAAGAATTTAATGAAAGAAGAAATTGAAAAGCACCTGCATATTAACTTTCAAAACATCAAGAGGAGTGGTAGCAAGGTGAGTGGTACCAGCACTTAGCATTCCACCAATAGCACAAAGGGCATAATACCTTGGCGTTAATTCCTCACAGATTCTTCCTTCCATGGCCGCCATGACACAAAAAAATGAAACTTATTTGTTAAGTGTAAAAGTCACATTCACATTCCAGTTAGGTCCATTTATTCGTTCACTAAACTATCAACTCACGTGTTTAGATTGAGAAAAAAAGGTGAATTTTGATCCTTTGTGGTTTTTGTAGGAACAGAAAGGAACAAAATTAGAGGTTGTAAGAGTGACACAAGTATAGTTGAATCTGATTCTCGTTAATCTTAATAGTCAAACAATGCCCCCATATTGCTGGAACTTCTCAGGCCTTTCGAAAATTGCTTCTTCAAATAAAATATTTTTTTTTTCTAAATAAAAAACAAAAAAATATTTAACAAAATTTTGGATGGAATTTTTTATTAAAAAAAAACAAAAAAATTATATATATATATATATATATATATATAT
>JBBPBS010000738.1:9724273-9739504 GCA_037974835.1 Cicer judaicum
AAATATATATATATATATATATATATATATATATATATATATATATATAGAACTAGTTATGAATGATACAAAACAAGCTAAAGAAAGTTCTCTCAAAAATAAAATATATATGGTTTTTTTAAAGTATAACAGAAAAATTAATACTTTATCTCTTATTTAATAATAGTAGCTCTAAAATATACATAGTTTAATTTAACTATTTTTATTTTTAATATCTAATTTATTGATTATAGAGATTATTTTTAATACTTTTATTGTAATTCATTTAAGAGGATTCGAAGAAGTGCTTCATATGTTAATTTGGCGGCATGGTAATGTTTTTTTTTATTTTTTTAGTATGAAAATCTATTTAATTGTTAATTCATATGAAATTGTATTGTAACCAAACAATATGACATTGTATCAATTATTCATTTATTTTGAATTTTATATCATTATTAAATTAAAAATATATAATACATCAATATATATTTTAAAATTGATATTCAAAAGAGGAAAAGAGAGACAAAATGTGAAGAGTGTTTTTGAATAAATAATCTTAATTCATATACACAGTATCTTTATGATGTTTTTAATGTTTAATTGTAGTTTTAATTTTTTTTTTATTAATTTATGAAATTGATCTCTCTATTTTAAAATATGATAGTTTTGGTCACTAATTATGAGTTTTTAACTAAAAAAAAATAACATGACATAGTTTAAATAACATGACATATGATATAATTATGTACAGTTATTAATATCCATGAATTCACAATAAAATTCTTTAAAAACTTAACTTTTAATTTTGAAATTTTTTATTTTTGTAATTTAATTAATGACAGTATGAATAATTAATGTATCTAGATGGTTCTATATTATTAAATTGTATATTACATCATTTAAAATTTAAAAATTTGAAAAAATAATTAAAATTATTGACTTTTAAAATAAAAAATTAACTTTGTGAATAAATTAAAATGAAAATATCAAACCCGTAATTAAACATCTTTTTTAATGGTGGACTAGGTGTGTCACATAGAAAAGATAATATTTATATAAGTTTTATACATTTTCATTTTCCAATTGAGGTTAGCTAATAGGTTGCGGTGCCTCTTAGCTAAAAATATTTGGCTTAATTGTAGTTTTGGTCCCTCTATTTTAGTTAAATCGTGAAAATAGTATCTCCATTTTGTTTCTCCCCAGTTTTGGTCTCTAAACATAATTTTGATCCAAAATTTGATAAATTTTTATTTTTTTAAAGCACCATTTATGATCATAAAATTAAAGTACAATTGTTGCATATAAGATATTTAAGTATGTTGTGACTTAAATAAATGCAAAAAAATGAAATTTCATCAAGTTTTGAACTAAAATTATGTTTGAGGAACCAAAAATTGAGAGAAATAAAATAGAGGTACAACTTTCGCAATTCAATTAAAATAGGGGAACTAAAACTGCAATTAAGCCAAAATATTTCTATGGAGATACTCTATCCTAAATACGGCAATTATCATAAGTACATATATCCTAAAATTACTAGGACTTCAATTTTTGTTTACTTATAATAGTTATGATATATTAATTAAAAAAAAATTACAGAATAAAAAAACAGTAAAGTTCCATAAAATTTAATTTATTATAAAGGAAAAATCAATTGCACTAGGTTTCAATGGACTCAACAAGAGTTTTTAGTTAGTGAATGAGTTTAAAAAGATATTATAGGATTAACAAGTTTGTTTTGGCTAAAAAAATAAAATTAAGAACGTTGTTATTTATTAATAATATATTTGAAAGTTATGAATGTGACTAAGAGTGTGTAATTATTTTATTTTCAAATGTGATCATTTGATAATATCTTTGAAATTTATGAATTTATTTTAAAAAAGTGTTAAAATTATGATATTTTTAAATAGTTAAAAGATTAATATTAACTTGAAGATATATTTAAATATTATTTATAATTTATTTACTTTGATGAATTTAAATAATATAATTTAAACTCTTAGTATTTCATTCTATAAAAATGTAATATTTTAAAATAAATTTTTATTAAGACCTCAAATTTTTTATATTAAAACATAACATTCCAAAAGATTAAGACGATCCTGCTTTTAAGGCTTCAGACTGTAAAATGAAGAGATGTTAGAACCAACACTTCAATTAAGTGTTAATTCAATAAACACTTATGACATGAGTTTATGTGCAAAATCTTCAATATGAATATGAACAATTCATTTCAATTATGTTGGCATCATCCGAATCACCAACATATGCAACCACGTTTAAGTTTTTACACTTTAAAAGAGAATGAGGATAAATTTTGCATATTTGCATCATTTAATAACCTTTTTTTAATAACTTTTTTTTAATAACTTTTTTGTTAGATATATATTTTACAAAACACACTTTTAAATTTAAAGACTATATCATATAAATTATTTATACAAAATTTTATTTAAAAAAATAAAATTATTTAATATATTATTAAGACACACTAAAATTAAAGTTATTTAATAAATTTAAGATATTAAATCAATAACTAAATTTATGGTATATAGAAGGGAAAAACTTAGACATATTATTTTACCTATCGTGGACATTTCAATTGTATATTTTTGTTAAGTAATGTGTCCAAAAAAACATTCAAAAAAGTGCGATTACCAAATAATAATTAGAAAAAACATTCAAATAAAGAGGGCTCAACCGGGTTCGAACCGGTGACCTCTTGATCTGCAGTCAAATGCTCTACCACTGAGCTATGGACCCTTCGTGATATTAACATTTCCTCTAATATTGTATCTATTTTACATAGGAAGAAGGAATCAATTAATATACACATACACTATGACCAAAGGTATCAACAATTCAACATAGAAGATTATAGAAACCTCCAAGAAGGGACTGAATGAAACGCACAGATTTGATAGAACTTGAAACTCAACAATATGAAAGTATGAGCTCATCCTTAAAAAATATGATATATTTTTTGCAAAGTTAAAAACAATATTAATTGAAAACTGCACTTTGAAATTGTATGTTTTAAAACCTGGCTGCAAGTGAATTTCTTTTTTGCAACAAACATGTACAAGTAGCGATCGTGTTATTTTCTATTTTAATGAATGGTGAAAAATAACGTAAAATGGTAATAAAATGCGGCTTATTAAAAATAAAGATAAATATGAGAAACTCATTTTTGTTTATCTTAAATGTTAGAGAAAAATACATTTTTGTAATAAATTTAATTATTTAAATACTATTATCTCTTTTTTTTTTTAATTTTAGTTTTTTCTCATCTCTAAACAAGTATTATACATTATATGATATTTATATTATAATTAAAAAATATTTATTCATAAAAAACAATTAAAACACGTTATACGATTCATTGTATATTTTTATGTTAGTTAATTTTTGTAATTATATTTTGGATAAAAAATATCATACAGTTATATATATTTTATCAGAATTACTATTATATTTTATTATTATATTTTAAGTATGACAGGTGAATGACACGTATCACAATGATATGAATTATAATTTTATAATTTTATTGTAATTATTTCTTAAATCGAGTTGATTGTTAGTAGTATTTAATTTTTTGATCAATTTTATTAAATTTGAGCAAATTTTTAGACTTTTATGAAATAGGTATTTTGCAATAGTAATTGTGAATTTTCTAAAGTTAATTTTTTATACAAGAAAATAATGTAATAATTAAAAAAATCGAACATTATTATATTCTTTTTTAGTCAAAAGAAGGAATATATTAATTTTAAATTAATGAAATGTTATACAACTAATGGAGGTTTTATGTTATAATCAATTGAAGAAATGTAATAATGTAGGAACTAGTTTGCAGGGTGTTTTCGAGATTGCAAGGCTACTTTTTTTCAGATTTTTTGGGGTTAATTCCTATAAATAAAATTAAAAAAAGGTGAAGAATTTTTTAATAAACTTTATTTTGTTTTTAACTAAATTGATCTTGTATATTAGCCATTGATATATTTTTTATCATCATAATTACAAAGTAAAAGAATAATAAAACATATAATGTTTATTAGAGATTGAGGATACAATATATTAACTTTATTTCTCAATAATACCTTTAATTGTTTATTGCAGATATAAAAATATTATGATAAACACTCAAGATTATCATAATAATAATAATTTGATAAAAAAATAATAGATTATTATTTTAAATGTGATTTTTTTTTTATATCAAATTTAATGCTAACTTGAGAAACTTAAAGTTAATATTAAATTTTGAAATGGAGGTAGCATATATATATGTATATGATTTTGTTTTTTACTCATGTCTATGTACTTGTTACATTATAATTTTGGACAGAACGATGGATTAGTTTTCTTCCTTTAGTATCATAATTCATAAACAATCCAATAATATCTGACATTAAATAATCAAATATATATTTTATCCACATTATTTTAAAAATAAAGCATCTTAAATAGAGTTTTGTAGAGATGACTGTATGTATATATTCTTACCTTTTAAATTTATGATCATACTATTATTTGAACCACAATTTAAAGTATATATTAATGATATAAATTAATTTTTTCGATACAAAAAAAAAAGAGTTTTAAACAATAATTTAATATATACCCTACATAGCAATTAATTAAAAAAAACCAGTAATCACTGCCGTGGGGAATGTGATCGTGGTGCCTTCAAAGTCATAGAAAAAGCAAAGATATTTTCATAATTAAAAAAAAATTAAAAAAAAAATACATCATTTTCACGTGTTAGGCACGAATTGAAAAATCACAATAATAAATGTGAGCTGGCATAATTATTTTGACTTCACATTAATTAGTTGATACTAATATTATTAATTTATTATTATTATATTAATTTCATTGACAATAATAATAATAATTGAGAAACAGTTGAATGAAAATCTAGTACAGCTAAGTTACCTGAGATGGATAAATATGTTTTTTATTTTAATTTTTTTTATTTGGTGACGAGAATGCAACAAACAAGAAACCTTATAACACGGATTCAAAAAATATCATAAACACTCCAACGTTTGTTTGCATTGCAGTGTGCCATGTTTCAAAAATGCTATTTATCTTTCAACTTTACCAAATAGTTTCAAACCTTTCATTTTAATTGCAGCATTTCATTGTGTCTTTGGATTTTAAATAAAAAAAAATGATGGAGGTTGTGATTATTGCAATTGCTGCTACAATTGGGAATCTACTTATTGGTTGGGATAGTTCAACCATTGCAGGTTTTTATTTATTTATTTGTTTATTTATTTATCCTTTGTCATCTTCTTATGTAGTTTAGTAGTATCTATTCTGTTTACTGTTTCTTCAATTAAAAATGTGTTTTTTTGTACTTATTTTAAAAATTTAAGGTCATGTTTGTATATAGATTTTGGGCAATTATTTATATGCTTATGTTTACCCTAATTCTGAAATGTTTAATGGAAAAATACAATAATTGGGTATTTTGGAAAAGATGTGTTGGATCTTATTTGAGTGTAATTATGTTTTTGGTTTATTAACAATTTGTGGCAAATATACAACTTTTTGATTTTGGTAATTGTAGTTTTGTTTATCCCTATCATTTTTGTTGATTTTGGAATCTGTCTGTGTAATATGTTGAATATTTGATTTGATTTTTAGTTCTTTGATATGTGCTACATAAGGACCAAAATGAATATTACGCATACGTTACAAGGACTAATGCGAACATGAACAAATTTTATAGATACTAAAACAGATTAACAAGCATCAAAAGTAAAATAGGGTATATTTGCCGTGAACAAAGACATATTTGCAGGGACAAAGAACATATTTAAACCATCTTGTTATTACTAGAATTGAATAAACATGTAACATGTTTGGCTCTTATGCAGGGGGTATGACCTACATCAAACAAGAATTTGATTTGGAAAAGGATCCAACACTTGAAGGATTAATTGTGTCAATGTCTTTTATAACTGGAACTGTTGTAACCATATTTTCTGGGACAGTCTCTGATTTGGTTGGAAGACGTCCTTTGTTGATAACATCTTCTGTTATGTATTTCATTAGTGGTTTGGTAATGTTGATGGCTCCTAATGTTACTATTGTTCTGTTGTCGAGGATAATCAGTGGTGTCGCCATTGCTCTTGCTGTTACTCTTAATCCTCTTTATATATCTGAGATAGCACCGGCTGATATAAGAGGCCAATTGAACACTCTTACTCAGTTTGCTTGTTCTGGTGGAATGTTTTTGGCTTACATTCTGGTTTTCTCAATGTCGTTGTTGCAGTCGCCTAGTTGGAGAGTTATGCTTAGTATTATTTCTATTCCTTCTGTTGCTTATTTTTTGCTGACCGTGTTTTATCTCCCGGAGTCTCCTCGGTGGCTCGTAAGCAAAGGTCGAATGCTCGAGGCTGAGAAAGTTTTGCAAAGACTTCGCTGTGTTGATGATGTCTCAGGTTACACTTAATTTGCCGTTGCCTTTTATTGTTAACTTTAAATTTCCTGCATCATTATATTTCAACTGATTGGCTTGGGGTTTGGCTGTTGACTTGTTTTCTGATTGAGTTGACTTATTTGAGCTTATCTATTGACATAAACACTCGTGTGAGACTATTTGAGAGAGCTTGTAAAATCAACTTGCAGTTTAGATGAAAACTGTTTGATTTTATTTGACCTTTCGATATAGAAAGAACTTATACAAAAGCACATATATGATAAAGGTTTATGCTATAAGCACTTAATTAAGTTGTTTATCAAAACACGACCATGATTTATATAAAATATTATGCCGTAGTTTTTTCCATGTAGCCGACCTCACTAGAGTAAGGCTTGGTTGTTGTAATGTTATTCAACTGATAGTCAGTTATCATTGATTTATAGGGGAGTTGGCTTTGCTCGCGGAGGGTCTCAGTCCCGGGGGTGAAGACATAACCATAGAAGAATATGTAGTTGCACCAGCTACTGAGATCCTTGTTAACCAAGAAGCAGGGAAAGATTATATAAAACTATATGGACCTAATGAGGGAGTTACAATGGTTGCTCAACCTACAAACGGACAAGGTAGCATGCTATCACGCAGTATGTTGTCTCAGCATGGAAGCTTCGCATCTCAGGCAGCTGCTAATCTCAAGGATCCTATTGTCAACCTATTTGGAAGTTTGCACGAGAGTACTCTCATCGATGGTGGTGGTTCGCGCAGCATGTTGATAAACAATGCCAATAGTATCTTTAGCACAGGGGATCCAGAGGCTAGCCCCTTCGGTACGAGTGATAACCTGCGTGCTCCACTGATTTCATTTCATGGTGGTGCTGATAATAGGGCTTATGGATCTAAGGACATGTTAGGTATGAGGAGCAATAGCAGCCTGAGAAGTTATAGTAGTTTGGTTCATGGGAATGCCGTTGAAACGCCTAGAAATACAAACATCGGTGGAGGTTGGCAATTGGTTTACAAATCAACTGATGATGCCTTGGGTGGGAAAGGAGAAGGACTCCAAAGGGTTTATTTGCATGCAGATCCTACCACAGTGTCTCAGTCTCCACATGTTTCGTTTGCTTCAACTTCTGGTTATGACATACCGATAGATGGCGGTGAAGCTTTTCAGGCCGCTGGTATAGTCAGCCGGTCAATCCTCGGAACTAATGATGTGTTGAGTTTGCCGACTGCTAAAGGTCCAAATTGGAGAGCTCTTCTAGAACCGGGAGTCAAGCGTGCATTAATAGTTGGAATTGGACTTCAAATTCTTCAACAGGTACAATTTGGTTCCATTATGTTAGTATATTACATTACATCACTTGAA
The DNA here is from genome assembly GCA_037974835.1 of Cicer judaicum. Lineage (NCBI taxonomy): Eukaryota > Viridiplantae > Streptophyta > Magnoliopsida > Fabales > Fabaceae > Cicer > Cicer judaicum. Next base: position 9,732,061 of record JBBPBS010000738.1, read on the forward strand.
TCTTCAACAGGTACACATACATATACACTAACTTCTTTGAATCTGATTCTGAAAATATAATACACATTGCAGGCTGCTGGCATAAATGGATTTCTATACTATGCTCCCCAAATTCTTGAGCAAGCAGGAGTAGGTGCTCTACTATCAAATTTGGGACTCAGTTCAATATCTGCTTCTTTTCTTGTAAACATCTTTACAACATTCTGTATGCTTCCTTGTATAGCTATTGCCATAAGGCTCATGGATGTTGCTGGCAGGAGGTATGTTTAAACTATGACTCAGCATTAATTATAACAGAGATCAACTTCAACGCTATCAAATTTTACCGGGACTAAAACAAAACAACAATGATCAAAACCAAAAAATGATATATTTGCAAACACTAAAAACAAAGAAATTATTTTATAGGGATTCAAACCAAAAAATGATATATTTTACGAAGACTAAAAATATATTTAAACCTTACATATTTGTCTTTCTATTTCATGTATGCAGCTAGCTTTATATGTATTATTACTAACATTACAATTACTACAACAAAAGATTGATCAATTTTCTCATGGCAGGTCAATCATGCTGTACACAATACCCATTTTGATTGTGTGTCTCCTGGTACTAGTACTCAAGCAGTTTTTCCAATTCAGTTCTGTCCTAAATGCAGCAATTTCAGCTATCAGTGTTGTGGTCTATGAAAGCGTCTTCTGCATGGGTCTCGGTGTTATTCCCAACATCATATGTGCAGAAATCTTCCCAACTAGTGTTCGCGGAATCTGCATTTCCCTTACATCGCTTACGTATTGGGTTTGTACCTTGGCTGTGACTTTGACATTCCCTTATTTGCTTCAACTTCTTGGTCTCAGCGGCGTCTTCACTTTATTTGTTGGTGGCTGCATCATTTCATGGATATTTGTCTACTTGAAAGTTCCTGAAACAAAGGGTATGCCTTTGGAAGTCATTATTGAGTTTTTCGCTATTGGTGCAAAACCTGGTACTGATCCTGCAGAAATTGGAATGAAAGACTAATCTTAATGATACAAATACAAATACAATCATTATCATCATCATCATCAGAAGCAACAACAGCGCGAATCATTTATTAAATAAAATTATCAATTGATTTTGATTCCTCTGAAAGGGAGTTTGAGAGGATTTTGGTGGAAGGTTGAAATTTTTTATCTTGTGTTTGAACACATTTTTTGAGCATTTAAAAGAAGTTAATGTATTTTAGTAATTTATTTGCATCATACTACCTATAGTGTTTTAGAGTAGTCCTTTTAGAATCTTATTGCTATTCATTCCTTGGGATTTGATTTTTGCTATCCTTTTATAATCTTATTTATAACTGATTTCAATAGCTCTATGTGATAACTTATTAAAACAATTTACATCTTATACAAGAACAATTTTAATTACCTGTTCTCTTCTCATTTTAGAATTAAATTTAATGGTGGTTGTAGATAGGGGTGTACAATGATTTGTGCAAAATTGAACCAAACCAGAATTCAAACCAAACCGTGTTTTTTGGGTTGGACAATTTTTTTGAATGGATCTAAATCCAAATATATACGGTTTGGGTAACGGGTATTGAATATTAGACTCGTGTGCCTGTGTACTTGAATCGATCATTTCCTTGTTATATGTTTTTTAATAAAATATGATACCGTGTAGTGTGTATAAGTTTTCTCTATATAATCTTTTGAGATTTTGGGTAAAGATAGAAATTAAATATTATACTAGTATATATAGTTAAAGACAAAATTATAAATTAGGATTATAAAAATCATACTTTAATCTAATGTTTTAGACATAATTATTTTGTGTTGTAATTAATCCAACCTAAACTATGTACTTTTTATCGGTTTGATCATCATTCAATTAAAACCAAACTGGCCCACAAACACCCCTAAGCCCAATCTAAGCCCAATCTAAGCCCAATCCATTTGTAAACTCAAAACCATAAAATGAATCTTCCACTTCTCCAAACTTGGCCGTCTCTGAAATTCGAAAAGCTTCGCGCCTATTCGAAAATCTCGCACTCACTCAACCTGCAATTCAGTTTTTTCATCTCAAATCTACGATTGCAATGGTAATGTTGCCATATTCATATACTTTCTAGTTAATTATTTTATTCTAACTTCATGTTTTCAATGCTTAGAGGTTTAATGTTATTATTGCGCTGATATTTTGAAATAACTGTAGGGTTCTGATTCTAAGTTTCTAAAATTATATGAGGAGGTGAAGCCTCTTATATGGGTCCTGAAAGTTACTGAGGCTAGGGTTGATCATTCAACATATGCTACAGCGTTTTCCGTGCAAGTTACGGGAAGAGAAGATAATGAAGTATTGTTGATGACTTGCGCCCATGTTTTCTGTGGCTACCGTGATAACCGTGACATTTTGGTTAGAAGGTTTGATGATGAAGGTTTTGTGAAGGCTGAAATAGTTTATATGAAGCCAACTTGGGACATAGCTCTTTTAACTGTTAGAGGTGTCAGACACATGGGCGCAAAATTTGCAAGGAACGGATCTATTTTTCTGTGTGAAACACTGCTACATGTAGGCCATGCTGATGTGAATATGGTATGTTCTGTATCAGTTGGACGTGCTGCATACCAATGCCTGGACAGCTTTGTTCCTTTTAGTTGTCACCAGACTTGTTTTGGTTATCGTTCTTCTAGTTTTGAAGCAACGCCAGCTTATCGGATAATGGGTCATGTTTGGAATCACGATAGTTTTTTAAAGTTGGATTCAAGGGGTTGGGATTTTGAGAAGAAGCTTCACCCTTTTATTCCCATTATACAGTGTAGTGGCATGTTGTGTAGCCCGAGCTGTTCTGGAGGACCGGTCCTTAATATACAAGGGGAAATAGTAGGTATGATTTATGGAGCTTCTAATGGTTGCCAAATTGCCATACACGTATCAATGTTGAAAGAATTTATGAAACAATATTTAATGTCAATCACTTGAAGTCAATGAGAAAGGGAAACAACTTGAGGTTAGTTAATTTCTTTTAAAAAAAGTTCTCTTTTGTTAAAAATGTGATACATTGTTAACAAAAGTGCTAATTACATCATCATATATTAGGTTTGTATTTAAAAATTATGAGCACTTTACAGATAGTATAACTGGACGCAAAATCAAAATAATTCATGTCAATGTGTGCCTATTGCAAATATAGATTTGTTAATTTGTGCAACTTAGAGACTGAATTTCCTATCAAATTATATTAACCAGGTATTAGGCAATGCAAAAGGTGCTGTAGCTGTTGGATACAGGGTTACTGGATGTTACTGTAATGGGAGTTACTGCATATGGAGAAACAAAAAGGAGGTTTAGATGAACAAATATCTTACATTCACCAATTGTCTTATTTTAATGTAGTTTATTTACACCATCAAGATTATTTGTTACTTGACTAGGAGTAGGGGTGACACGAGGGAACTGATTTTATAGAGTTGTTCTGCTGTATCTACCATATAAATATATTTATCTATCACTAGTACGTAATTATCTAAGTTAATGATGACTTTTGAAATACAGAAAATTGAAATAATGTATAGGAAGGCATCTTATGCAACTGCTTCGAAATTGAATTAAAAGAAACTATATCATAAATGTAGTGTTAAAAATTAAAGACCTATACAATTTTATTGCCACATTATAAAAATTACAAAAATGCACTAATCAGCAATAATGTTCAAGAGATCCCTACTTTCTGTTTGGCAATTATAAAAGTCACTATCAATGTTGCACCTACTCGTTATTTAATTCAAAGTAGCTTGGATAGACGCTCTTGTCAATGTTCAAATTTAATTCAAGTCTAAAAATATTGAATTAGATTAGAACAAAAATATTTAGGACTATACTCGTAATAAAATTTAATTTTATGCTAGCTGGGGACCAGATGGAAGTGCCTCATAACCACCATGGTTTAGATGTTTACTTGTAAGATGACTAAGATAATGTTTTATTATATTCATCTTTTTTATTTACTTTAACTAGTGTGCAACAATAGATCAAATTGGCCTAGTTGATGGGGATTTATGATAGTTAGCTTTTGTTTCTTTTATATTTAGCAAATCTCTATTTTAGTTCATCACTTTTGTTCCCTTTCCGTTGTCAAGTGTTAAAATGGTCTAATAATAAACACACCTAATTTGTTCAATAGCAGTAGCGTGAACAGCCTTAGTGAATACAAAACACGAACAAAACACAAATAAAAATGTTGAATGAGTCTTAAACGAGTCTTATGATAACTCATTAGTATTTATTATGTTAGTTAAAAAAATTGTACTCGTCCAGGTACTGGATCTTTATTGAACGTAGTGACACTAAGAGGAAATAAATATGATGTAAGGTGTTAACTTTACGAGATACAATTAGAAATGTAAAGACAAGTGATGATGGATGTCATTTTTTGTAGGAACGTGCTTTTATATTAGCATCACATGGAAGTGGATATCTATATGGGCACCTTCTATTTAAGGACCACGGTTTCTCTTTGTGCTTGCATCTGTTCTGTCTCATTCTTGGTTGCTCCATAAAATCTAAGCATGATTCAAGATCAATTTCTTTTGTCCTGTCATAATAGATCATATCTTGTGGGGCAGGACATATATTTTCTATATAAGTTATGTTAAAATTGTTAAATTTTTTGAAGTAATATCTAATATTTAAACGTGTCAGGACGATTATGTGAATGAGTTAAATTAAAGTGATCTATTCCATATAAAGTTTATGTCTAATGATATAATTGATCATGAAAAATATTGTATAGATACTTTAATTATAGTAGAATTTACTATTTCTTATAAGATAAAAAAATGAATAGAACTAATGAAAGTTGAAAGAGAACCTAATAACAATATTATTAATTTCACTTATTTGTAATTAAAAGATCGTTACATTATAATTTATAACTTAAAACTCTATTTTCGTCAAGATATATTTATGGATTTTTCATATATGTTTTCACATTTATCATTTTAAATTGACATGAAATTATAGTAAATAGTTTTCTTTTATAAACATGTTACTTGTTAATGTTTATAATTTGGTTTATATGGATCATTCAAAATTAAAAACATGTCAATAGAAATAAGTAACTCTTTTAATTATTTGTCTAACAATTTAAATAAGTTATGGACACTTTAAAAGGTAGATGCGATTTTTTTATGGACACTTTAAAAAGTAGATGTGATTTTTTATTTTGTGACGGCTACATATGTCTTAAGCAAAAGTTAAAAAAAAAATTAATTCTTTAAGATAATTGATGATATTTATTTAACAAGTATATTTTAAGTAATAAATACTCTTTTATATACACGAATTTAATATTCAATCCTTATTAAATATTAAAGAGATTCAATTATTTGTTAACTACAAGTATTAGGTTTCTATAAAATAGACATATGAAAAATTAGGCATGCTCAATATAGTTATTGGATCATTACTGATAGGTATGGTGGTTTACATGTTTTTATTTGTAGTTTTCAGTTTATTGAATGAATTAGTAGTGAAAGCATTTCTAATCTTGCAAGTTTATTGTTTGAAAGATTACATCAAGCCACAATTTTACTTTATTGAAGTAGGAAAAAAGTTACCTATAATGTTTAATCACTTTATGCCTCCTTGTATTTGTTAATATGCAACTCTCACTTTTACCTTAGACGTAGTAAAATGGCAATACCATGATGCTATAATGAATTTAGGTATTGGTGATGTTAAAAAGGATATAAGATAGTTTGAAATTGAAATTGAAATTGAAACCACTTTTTTGGACAGTTGCTAGGGGAGGTGTAGGTAGCATAAGCATGCAACTCAAGTAAACAAGTTGCCCGCGGATATGTCATGTTTTGATAAGTCATAGAAGGTTTGGGAAAAGTGGGTAAAAAAAAGTAGGCAAATAACAAGTTATTTATGAGTCATCTCATCTCAACATGATTAAAAAGAAACAAAAAGTGAGAGTGAGGTGTAATTAATTAATAATCTCTAGCAAAATTAGTGCTCTCAAATCATGAATCTTGAAGATTAAAGAGAAAAAAATATCGGCTAAGTACTTATCCGAGTCTTAACTTTCAACTTTACTTTTTATATGTTCACACTAATAAGAGCACAAATGATGAAATTCTTGTAGCTACCAACCCTATTCAAAAAGATATAAAAATATTAGAAGAAATATGTCCTACCTTAAAAAAAAAAAGTTCATACTTGTAAAAAAGATATTGAAGATGCCATCAATTAGCAGCTTATAATATATTATAGTAACTCATAAAAAAAATTGAGAGATTTTGAGTAGATGTGAATTGGGATATATAGGACCATATGGGCAAAGGGCATCTTAACCTTTATTGTCTTTTAGCCTCATGAATAAAATAAAACACATGCACTACCTTTATGTCTACTTTTTTGTCTTATCTTCTCTTTAAATTTGATTTTGTTTTGATTTTATGGTCCATCGAAATATTTCCTTTTTGCTAAAGATACTTGTTTAAAATTGAAGTCGAGTTTGTAAAAGATCCACTCATAGTAGAAAAATCAAGCTTGATGTACAAGGTAGAACAAGGTTGCGTGTTGGTCATACCATCTATGTATAGTAAGCAATTGACAACAATGTTTTCATTAAATGCTATTTTTTATTTAACACTCACACTGTTGAACTTAGAATTAAAAAATTAATACAATTTAATATTTTATTTTTAAGGTAAAGTAATTTAATATAAAATTTAAAAAAAATAATTTTAATATAAAAAATGTACGATTGAATAAGATTCCCATAAAAGAAGGGAACATGTAAGAAAACAAAAAAGAAAGACACACAGGAAGTTAGAAAACAACTGCGGTGGCTGTTTGTATAAATGCTGGCTGGTTAAGGTTAGGTTGGTTACTTCACACGCAACCTTTCCTTTTCATTATACTATTCATTAACCATGTCATTACTAATAAGATAAGACGTTATTGTCTTTAATTAATGTCCGTGACATGATATATATCGATAATGGAATACTATATGTGAATAATTTGTAAAATATCTTTTTAATTTTAACATACTTTTATACTAAGTGTTAGCTATTTTTGTTTATTTTTTTTTTGTTTAAATAACATTTTTAAATTTGGAATTTTGATAATTTAACAAACTGTAGATTTTTTCTACAACTTAATTTAGAGTATTTTTATGATGTATCATATTTATATATTATATTTAATGTTGTGATATTATTGATGTGACCTATAAATTTTAAAATAAATAATTTTATATTTAATCAATAAGTATAAATACAAGCAATATTTACCATTAAAACTTTGATTGTTAACAATCAATTTATGAACTTTATAACGTTTTGTTATAAGTTATTTCAAGTAGTTTACATTTTTTTATTTTTTTATTTTTATTATTATAACTAAAATTCTTTTTTATTCTTTATAATTGATTTATTATAATTAA
>JBBPBS010000738.1:9739618-9749776 GCA_037974835.1 Cicer judaicum
ATTATAATTAAAAAATTAAGATAATTTTAATAAGTAATAATTTAAAGTAAATAATTTATTTCTTATAATTTTAAATAATTTAATTTTAAAATAATTAATATTTTAAAGTAAATAGTTTATTTATTTTGTTTTAATATAAATAAATAATATATTAGATTGATAAATTTTAAATTAATAAAAAAAATTAAATTACTACTTTTAAAATATTAATTGATTTTTCTTTTTTAAGAATGTCATTTTGTTTCATTTTACGTTTTAAATTAGTTGAACTATTAACTTTATCAAACATTTTAATTAACTTAAGAGCTATCAACTATAATTTTACTAAACATAGTCTAAGGAATTAAAAATAAAGCAGACGGCTAAAAAAATCTTAATATTTAAGATCTAAATTCAAATCATATTTAACTAAAAAAATCAACAACTTGATTCGACTCACGAAAACACGTCAAACAAGAATATAGTCTCGCGAATGTGGATTTGAGAAGGATCACTCCTCATTTTTAAGAAGTTATCAAAATTTTAAGAGTCAACAAATACCTTTGGTCTTATGTAAGAGTTGAATATAGTTAAATATATATTAAAATAATTAGAAATTAGTTATCATTAAATTTAATATAAAATTATGTTAATTACATTAGATACTATATAAAGATGTATCTTACATTAATTATATCATAATTTTTTATACTATCATCTTAATTTTTTATTTATTTATTTATTAGTATCATGATCAATTCCAAACTAACTTTAGCCTATATTGAAAAATATCTAGAGCTATGTCTCATGAATCGGACAAAGGTGAAGCTTAGTATCATAAACCCAAACAAACTGACCAACATCATCATCCTTAACCACAAGTTGCAAGCTGACCATTATTAAAAACCATTTGAATTTGTTAAGAAATTTTCATGTCTGAGCTTCCAAAGGAAATTAGGCTACAAGATTAAAACTAGTAGAAAATTTAGCATCATTAGTTAACCTATGAATTTTTAGAACACACTTACATTTCAAATATTCAACGTGTAAATGAATTTTTACAATCACATTTTCAATCTATAATATTTTTTAACATTTACATTTTAATCTTCAAATAATTTTTACTATTACACTCAATTTATCATAAAATATAAACTTGAGCTAATAAGAATGTGTGTCATAAAAACTTTTGAAATCAAATTTCAACTTCAATCAATTACAAAATAAAAGGTATAAATATTTTGATCACTTTGATTTTGTCACATTTGTAGATAATTTGTCGTTTTATTCTATTAACTTGAAAGATGTTAATCTCTTTTGCAAATTCATCTATTTTAATTTTAACAATTTTAAATTTATATTATTTTTGATATATTATATTAATTTTGAAAGAATAAATATTGTTTTAGAAAGAAAAAGAAAAAAAAAAGAATAATGTCTTTAGTTTCTATACCTCTTCAATTCCAATTGATAGTTTTCACTAGTTACGTTTGAGAAGAGGGAGGCACCTATTCTCCCCTTATACGTTTCTTTTAGATTTTTAAATAGATTTACCTTAAAAATTCTTATAATTTATTGCGAATGAAAAAAGGAATAATTAACACAAGCTAAGGAATATACAAATATTTAATATATGAACTGTTTTTAAACTTATTGTGCCAAAAAATAGTCAAATATATTGACTGATAAAAGAAAAAATGCAAACCAAATGATAAGCTAATTAAGTTGTGTTTTCCCTTAAAACACTTTTTCTTTAACTCATTCTCTCTTTGAAAATGTATGCGTTTTGAAAGAATAAGTTCCCTTTAAAATATGTGTAAAAATAAAAGTTCCATTTTAAATTATTAAAAAGGCCAAACTCCAATCATGTCAATTAATTATTTCCCAATATCTAAAGTATCTAATAAAACATATAAATAAAACCCTCATAAAAAATGCCCATACTCTATAATAAGGTTACTCAATTTTTTTTTTGTGTGAAGAACTTAGAAAAAATAAGGTCAATCAATATTATGATTTACATTTTTAACTTTTATATCAAACCCACAAATAATGCCAAAAAGTAAAAACCCAATCTCTCTCATAACAATGTGATGATCAAAATAATAATACTAAATAAACTATACACAACAGCAAGGAGTGTGCATTAAGACAAAGTAAAAATAAATTGCCCAAATTCAGAGATCTCTTTTGATCACATTGAAGGGATATAAGATAAAGTACAAAAATTAATATTTAAATACCTAATAAATAAATACAAAAAAAAAAAAAAAAAACTAGAATTATTTTGTGTTTTTTAAGGCAAGAACCCACTGTTTACACTGATGTGGATGTGATCTACAGAATTATTACTATTACTACTACTACTAACACCTCCACCATTACTATTTGCACCAACATTGTCATCTTCTCTGGATTTCAAATCCGGTTCACTAACCGCAACGCCGGCGGTTTCAGCTCCGGTCGCCGGAAACCTGCCACACTTCTGACACCTTGTCACCGCCAGAATCTGCCGACAGGAAGGGCAGGAAGAGTGGGACCCAAGCCACGTGTCTATGCAAGCGACATGGAATCCGTGTCCACACTGCGGTAGCACACGGATTTCGTCGCCGGCGGCAAACTCCGACAAGCAAATCGCGCATTCCGACGTCGCCAACCATTTTCCAGGGGTGCTATCAACGTAAGCGAATTTCGGAAGAGATTGAAGAACCTTTTTCTTCAGTCCTTTGTTAGCTAAAGCTTGCTGCGGCGAGTTACCGGCACCGGAGTCTCGTCGGAGCCACGCGCACCGGGCGACGGCGATTAATCCGACGACGCATATCAAGGCGCAGAGTAAGGCTGCAAGAATCACCACGAAATCTGATTCCAAAGCCACAGCCTCCGGTGGCGGCGCCGCCACTACGATGGCGGTGACGTTTTCCGTTGATTGAAGAATTCTGAGCGCTCGTGTCATCTTAGCGAGGGAAAGTTAGTGAGAGTTAAGAAAGTGTTTGATGAAATGTTTGTGAGAAAAGAGAGAAGAAGAAAAATGAAGTAGTTTTTTTGGTTGGTTTGGGGGTGGAATTGGAGGCTTAAATAATAGGGGTAGGTATTATTTTTAATAGGTTGGTTGAAAGTGGTTTCGTTTTTATGATGATTTGAGTGAGAGAAAATATTGATTTTTAGTGGGTTTGTTTTGGGATAAGGGATTAAGGGTTGAGAGAAGACTTGAGTCAAGATCATGACTAGAAGTTAGAGAGAGTGTGTGTAGGAAGGTGTAGGGTAGGGTACAATAAAGTGGACCCTTGTGAAGGCAAGTGGGTATTGGAAGGTAAGAGACAAAAGTGGACATAACCCTATGTCTTGCCCCAAACTGTTTGGCTTTCAAATTTAACGCCCACCCTATTGTTCTTTTTAAACTTATCTATCTCTCAAAGCCTAAAAAGTGTAAGACCAATAATAAAATTGAAAATGGATAAAATGCTATATACAAATAAAATGTTAAGTTTTTATGTGATTTTTTTTTTCTTTTCAAATTTATACTCTTATTTAGATTAGATTAAGAAACATGATTATCAATTACGGTTGACATAGTTTTCTTTTTTTTCAAAAAAAAAAATGGTTGACATAAATAATAGAGGTTTTAATTCACACACAACAATGATATCATTGATATGGGTTGAAATATAGAATTAGTAAGTTAAGAATATTCTATCGTAAATTTTATATGGCTCTCTTAATCTAAGTTTTTCATCATAAAAATAACAAAAAAAAATGATTTTTTAACAAAATAATAAATCAAATTATATTAATGTAATATTACACAGTTTAATAACAGTTTACTTAATACATGTTTTTCAAATTTAGCTATTAAATTTAAAAATTATAATATTATTATCTATATGATAAACAAAACAATTTTAATTTTATGGTTGATATACGGAACCGACCGTGGTCGGCTCTTGCTTTCTTATTTTTTGTGTTGGAAATAAGTTGCTTTTTTATTTGAAGTATGCAAATAAAATACTTATGATAAATTATTTTTGTTTTAAAGAATAAATATGCATACATGGATAACATGCATGTCTCTGTCAACGCAAACATAAACTATAATAAGTCACATAAATTTCAATCAGATCTAGAAAATACTAGTACTAAAAATCAGAGGGAGGTCTTTTTTGTGAGAATATTTTGATTAGTTTCTGCAATAAAAGGTTACGTGGAGAATAAAATATATGGGTTTGTGTTTAAAAAAAAGTTATACTCTCGTTTCATTATTAGTTTAAAAACCCATTTCATTAGTTTAAAAATGTTAAATTATATTTTTGACCTTTTTTTATAGTTATTTTATGTTTCCCTTTGTTTTCTTTAATTCTTTTTGTTTTATTTTGAATTTTGTAATTACAAAACATTAAACATTTTAGTATTTTAAAGTATTTTTAATCTATTTTAGAATTTTAATCCTTTAAATTATAAATATTAATTTTTTAATTTTTTAAGTTATAAAATTTAGAGATTTTGATTCCTTAAATTTAATATTATATACTATTAGAAAAGACTACAATGTATAATATTTATAATTTAAGGATCAAAATATTTAATTACTATAATTTAAAAGATTAAAATGGAAAAATAACTTAAATAATTAGAGTATTTAATGATTATAATTAAAAAATCAAAATAAAATGAATAAAATTTAAGAGAATACAGTCAAATCGAATTTTTTTTAAATAATCAAAACTGCAATTTAACTTTCGAAAATAAAAAATTGAATATATCATTATCTTGATACTTAAGCTGTGACGTTCTCTCCAATTTAATATTTAAACTATTGAATATAATATAAATTGATTTTTAAACTAGCATTAACTTATCATATAATCTCCAACTATCATTATTTCTAATTCAATAGATTAACGATAATTTATAAATTATTTATTATTTTTATAATTTAGATATTAAATTAGAGCGAGAAATATAGTCCAAGTACAATCCACGGTTTATCCTTAAAAAAAATTAAAAAGAATTAATAAGTAATTGAATTTTTTTATATATAAAAAATAAATATTAATGATTATTTTTTAGACTTTGATAAAAAAATAAATCATATACGTTATTGATTAAATTTTGAGTGGATTGTGTTTTATAAAAAGGACTGCAAAGAGTAACTTAGAATTTTAAGGGAATCCAGCAAAAGAATGGGAATCCTCTACTTTGGCCATTTTAAATTCTAGATAGAAAGGAACCAAAATAATTAGAAATATCAATTAATTTGAAGCTATTGGTGTCATTTTGGTGCAGTATCTTAGTGGCTAACAGCTTATTTATGTTTTTTTTTTCCTTCTAGTAATGCTTAGAAAAAAATATTTAAGAAACCGTTTCAAAAAATAATATTAAAGAAATTAAAAATAAAATATAAGATATCTATAGAAAACAAAATTTTATGTAACTTTAATTTAAAATAACCAAGACAAGCAAGTGGGTTGGCCCTTTTCGTGTTTCTTGGAAGAAAACATAAAGTATTGAGAGTTGCAATCTTTGGATTCTTTTAATATTTGTGTATCTTAAAAGATAATGTAAATATGATTTGTACCCAAAAAGAAGATAAGATGAACTTGACTGTCATAAATTAATATATATAATAAAATTTACAATATATTTTTATTATTGATTGGGATTTGGAAAAATAATAATATAGTTGTGGGATTAACTTTCGACTGATAGTGATAATGATATAAAGTGATCTTCTCTAGTTTTGGTGATTACTAATTACTGATTACATAATTCCATTTCGATTAACCACGTTTATGTATTTTATAACTATACATATTCTGAATTGTATTACTTTTAGATACTATATAACTTTAAGTTTAAAAGCGCATAACTATTATATTATATTTTCTTCTTCTTTTTTATTTATTTAAATAAATACATTAGTTATATGAATGATTTTAATAATAATTAACTATAATTATAATTAAATATTTTTAATTATTTAATAATTATGATCGATTATTAGTGTGATAAAATATATTGTATAGGAATTAAATTCTAAAAAAATAATATATAGATTAAAATATATCTTTAGTCTTTCTATATTGTTTAAAATTAATATGTAGTCTTTTTATTTTTAAAATCAGGTTTTTAATTTTATTGATCTTATCCATTTTTTATGATGAGATATGTTTGCTAATGACGTGTAAATGATAACACAATTAAATTAAATAAAATATAATTATATTCAATTTTTTTCAATATTGATTAATGGTATTGATTCAATTTTATCAAATTCAATTAAGTCACATCACTACCACATCATATTTAAACATGCAATATCATATAAAATGGAAGGAACCAATAAAATTCCATAAGTTACAAAAGAAAGCTCAATATTAGAAATAAAAAGTAAAAAATTAATTTTAAATAAAATTAAAGGATCGAAAATTAAAAGATGAGAAGAAGATATAATTCTGATGACTCCAAGGCTCAAGCTACAACGAATTTTTGTACAGGAAAATGTCATAGTCTAAAGACTAATTAACCCATCATTCCGGCCAAGTTCGGTTTCTCATTAAAGTTAAATATTATTAAAACTTTTCGTTTTTTTATTGGAGTAACAAAGGGAAAAAATAACTTTTAAAATGGTTTGAATTGATTGCACAAATAAATGTCCCCAACAAAGGGTTTTGCTTGTTTTACAAATTATATAAAAAGTAAAAAAGAAAATTCCTCAAAACTTAGCCGCTAAAAAGATTTTTTTATTTTTATTTATTTTTTCTCTTATTCTTAGAAGAATGAATGTTTAAGATTATTATTTTTTATTTCAAATTACTGTGTATATTTTTTTATATGTTTTTATTTATAAGTTATTTTTACATAATTTTTTATTTATTATTTTTTAATATTTTGTCGTTTTAGTGTGATGTCTTATTTGTGGTTGTTTTTAATTTTTCAGTTTTATAATATGTAGATATAGATATTTCGATTAGTTAACTTTGTTAAATTTGTAACGATTTTTTATTTTAAACGTAGAAATATTAATATTTTATTTGTAGATTTATGTTTTTATTTTTAACAAATGTACATTATTCTCGAGATGTATGTTTTCTTTCTTAATCCAAAAACTAATGTACACAACTTTTTAAAGCCTATTGCCTAATTTGCACAACTAATGTACTATAAATAACGGACCAGTACCAACTATGCACATGTCATAATAGTATTTTGGTTGTATTTAATATCTCCTCATTCTTCTTATACTTTATTTTGGTTTTTGCCCATTAATTTCAATAGTATGATTTTCCAACCTTTGGTTTAATCTTCTTTGTGCTATTAGGTACTACATCATAGTTATTAGGGATTATAAATTTATTTGTACATTTTGCTAAAATAAAATTCAAATAATTTCTTTGCATGTTTTTTTTCTCCTAAAGATTTCATCCTAATTATGTGAGCTTAAACTTCAAATATATCATATTTTTGCATGTTGTGGTATAGTTTTTATTGAGCTTTTTTCTATTTTCTAGGTTGAAAAGTTTATGTAAAATACCTTTGAAATTAATTCATGTGTATTTAATATGATTTAAAAAAAAAGATTAACTGAATTAATTGCTTAATGTTCTGTAAGACTCTTAACATAATGTCAAAACAATTTCTAACCGATTGATGATAACCTCACACTATACATACATTTGCCTTTTAATCTCTGCCAAAAAGTGTTGCAATATATAATACAAAAAGTGTAAAAATAATCATATATGAGTGGATATAAAAGTATATTTTGTAACAAACTTATATATATCACTTTAAAATTATATGTCATATACCAACAAATTAACTATTTGACTGCACTTGCAAGATTTTCATTTATTTAGAAGTTGTAATAAATGCAGGGATAGACATTTGATTAGATATTTTAATTTAAATGAATGAATAATTAAAAAAAATATAAGAACATATATTATAATGTCTCACAAAATAACAAAATCTATGTGCTACATATGACATGAAAGAAAAGGGGAAGAGGGAGAGTATTGATGCACCCAAAGTAGAGTGCGTCTTTTGAAGGCATTTTCCACTTTGATGAATGAGATATGCAAAATCCACTTAGCCTCATTTCAACATGTGATATGTCTGCTCTCAATTCCTTTTCAAACTAATGTTTTAATAATAATAATAATGTTTCAATCTAATAAATCAATTATATATATATATAGATAGAGGCTAAAGCCAACGTGACATATCCTTTCTTTCTATGTTAGGCAGTGGAGAGGTGACATGCACAAAAGCATTTGCAAATCGCTATGAGTTTTTATTTTATTTTTAATAAACGATTATATTATATTATCTTTCTTAAGAGACAAATATAATATAAATAATTTAATAAAAATTAATGCATTTCATTTATGTTATGAATGTTCTGGAAGCATTATTGAACATGTTGCTATAACTAATTCATAGAATAGACTAGACACTTTCTGTTGATTTATTTTTTTGTTAGGTTATTACATAAATGCATAGATACATGCATAAACACAATTCAATTACATATTTCTCGTGATTAGAATAGAAAGAATATTTATCTATTATAGTTTATTGAAATAAACTCTCAATCTATTTATTTTACATCTAATTCTATTTTATGTCATGTAGTTTTATTTGTATTGTTTCAATTATTTGTTTAGTTTTTATAATTAAAATTTATTTATTTTTCTATTTTTATATAGTATACAATTTTATTTTATTTATTATATTTTATTATATTTTATTTCATCAATAAAAAAGAAATTTAATGATAATTAAACATTAATAATAGATTATAATGCAATAAACATTTATCTATTATCTATTTATCATTTATTAAATGTGAATTTTTCTGTATCAATTTCTAATGTAAGTTCAAATATCTATCATTTTTTCTTGGTTGAATCAAGATTCAAGAAAATATTATACCACAACCTCAAAAGATGAACTATTGTTTACGCTAACTTCATCTCCAATTTGAGAATAACAAAATTATTTTTGCGTTGTTTGATTAAATGCAACTGATGTTTATATTCATTTTAACAAATGACTTTGATATATTTTTCTCCTTCATAACCAACTTCTTCTTCCACATAGGATTGTTAACCACTATAAATGTGTGTTGCATTTTACTGCTAGTATTTAGTTACATAATTTTTATGTTATATTTTATTTACAATATCACTAATAAAAAAAATTAATTTACTTAATTTATGTCGATGTAAATTATTGATTTTCCATTCAACAAATCTTATATTTTACCTAATTTTAGTCACTTTTTATTAGGTCATTTGCTCTTTTTTGTTAAACCATAAGTAGATTAATTCAATCATTCAAAGTAGATTAATTGTTATAATATGTATTTTTTTTTTTAACAGAATAAATCAACTGAACAATGGTTATAATTTACACAACTCTTGGAAAATTAAAGTTCCCAAAGTAGTTAAGGAACAACAATAACAACACATTTGTCTAAAAGATAATTTGAAACCTCTAATCTATATTTTTAACTTTACATTCTCCAAATCAAATTTTAATATTTTCTTTTGCATTATATTTATAAATTGTTATTCCATTATGACAAGTCAAAGTTTATGAGAGGACAATTATTTCCTTCATTTTATTTTAAATGTCTAATTTGCAAATTCTTTTTGCCTTAAATTATTTGTCATTTTACAAATTCAATACAACATTAATTAATTTTTTTCCACTAATACTCTTATTTATTATATTTTAACTCATCAAATTTTTCGCTAACTGCAATTAATAAAAATATTTAAGTAAATGAAATATTTTGTTATTGAAATTAAATCAATTAATCATTTTCTAAAGAATTGTACACACCTCAAATGAATTTAATTAATGTCTTTTTTAATTAATGTCTTTTATAATTGAATTTAATTAATGTCTTTTTTAAGCTTACTTAAGGTATACATTTGTTATAGTTCAAACTATTTCCTTTAAGATAATCTATTATTGTAGAAATAAAAGTAATTACTACTATCAATTAAAATCATTCAATCATTTTTTTTAATTTCTTTAGTTGTCTTGTGAACTTTATATATGTCACTTTTAATATTTTTTTTCAAGTTATTCTTTTGTGATGTGACTGTCACCTTAGTGTCCATTTCCTTCCCTATAATTCATACATCTAATTAATTAATTAATTATTATTAT
>JBBPBS010000738.1:9749786-9767180 GCA_037974835.1 Cicer judaicum
AAAAAGATAAAGGACTAAAACATTACCTGAAATTAAGTTAAGGGGTTATAGGTAGTATTTAGCCTTATATTTATATTTAAAAATATTTTAAATTTATAATAAAATATAATTAAAATATATAATTTATATTTTTGTTTAGAATTTGATCCTTATTTTGAGAATTTGATATATTATTATATAACAATTTAGTTTTATATATAAAACAATGAATAAAATTTTAAAATAATAAAATTTCATATAAAAAGAAGAGACTTTTTCGATATAAAATATATCACGTATAATTATGTTTTTGCAAATACAAACAACAACAAAACTCATCAACACTAGCATGCAAAAAATCACTATAAATAAATTCATCTCAATTATGTTAGCATTGCAACACCTAACAATCACATTTTGTTATTATAGAGTAGACATTCAATCACATTTTAGTTAGATGCACCAACACTATAAATAATTTTAAATAAACATTTAATAATATTTCACTATTTTACCAAAGTATATAAATAAGTTTTGTGAAGTTATATTATGATGTACTAAAACTAGATATTTTGTGCAAAACATATATATATATATTTACACCAATTATTAATTAAACTCAACTTTGAATAGTAGTATGCTTGAGAAAAGTGAACTCATCTTCATTATTAGCTTCTCCCTCACTATGATGCCTATGATCTTCTTCTCCTAGTTGATCAACTCTTAGAATCAATTTAGTTTTTTCCAATTCATTATCAGATTCATATTCATCTTGATCCTCAAAAGTTGAAGAGCGAGTTGAATGTCCAGTAGTTTTGAAACGGTGTAGTGCTGGTCCAGGGGATTGCATTGTTGATCCAATGTTGCTACCATCAATGGTTGACTTTCCAAGTTTGACTACTTCTCCTACATGCTTCTTTTTCACAGTCATGTGCCATTTCTTTAATGCCTTTGATGTTTGTTCATCAAATATTGATCTCTTCATCCTTGAACCCATCTATGCATTTGTTTGCAATTTTTTTGGGTCAATTAGACCAATTTCATATGTTAAATTCATAGCATGCAAGTACAAATAATGTGATACTATACATTAATGTT
This sequence comes from Cicer judaicum, assembly GCA_037974835.1. Classification (NCBI taxonomy): domain Eukaryota; kingdom Viridiplantae; phylum Streptophyta; class Magnoliopsida; order Fabales; family Fabaceae; genus Cicer; species Cicer judaicum. The sequence continues at coordinate 9,750,864 of JBBPBS010000738.1, forward strand.
CAAATATAACAGTTTAGATATACTTTTTCTTCCTTCTATTTTAACTTTTGTATAATTCATTTTGATATTTATTTTTTTATGATATGTGATATTTATCGATGATGTGAAATTTTAATTTGATAATGTGACATTGTTAATTTGGACTAAAAATAGTATATTTGAGAAGAATATATTTGCATCTAATCGATGAAATTAAGAAAACAGGTTGGAACAAAGTTTTTAGTATGATGTTTCTTTAACACGTTTTTTAAAATAATTTTTTTGATCGATCAAAATTCATATAGATCCTACCAAATCATGTGAGTTCAATATAAATTTATAAGATTTGATTTGAATTTTAACCAATAAAAAAAATTATTTTAAAAATATGCGTTAAAGAATGTGTTATTAGTATTATTTTTGAAAATATAGCAAAAAAAAAAAAAAAAAAGTAGAAATTTAGTTGGAACTTCATTTATTATATGTGATTATGCCACCCAATAAAAACCTCACACAAGAAGGTGTCAAAACATTTTAAGTAATAATTCAAGAATTAAAAACAAATATCTACCTGACTCACAAGAGCATATAATGGAAGTGTAATGTAGCTGCAGAGGCATAGCATCACAACCCTGCAAACCACATTAGAAAGCTTAAAATCAAAGTATGAAATGCATCACTCTTTTTGGAAAATTATTCTTTAGGCAAACCATATATTACATTATATTATTGCAAGATAATTTTATACTACAAGATTACCCGCAAGCTACTTTTATAATGGCAAGTTTGTAGCCCAAACGGAAACAATTTTCCAGCCCAAAAGTATACTGCAAATAAAAAAATTATTATTTAACTATTCAAAAGTATATGGAAAGCAAAAATAATTTAGTCAACATTCAAAATTAATGTGTAATTAAGGATCAGTACCCATGTCCACAATATATATGTTATTTGAAATGCATTCTGCAAGTATAAGAAAATCAATAAGTTAGTTAGTTAGTTTATAACTTATAAGTTAAATAAAAATATATTTTAGTAGTTGTACATTTTGTGTTTTGTTTGATATTGTGGTAAAAGAAAAGAAATTGAATTAATAGTACCTGGAACAAAGCAAAATGGATAAGATGAAGAACTAATTGAGGTTGATCTAACCAAAAGTATTTGTCTGATCCTTGAACAAGAGGCATTCCTTGAATAATTGCATGTGTCTCTGTTATTTCAAGAGCCATTCTTGCTAATATCACTTGAAGTTTTGTTCCAACAGCCAAAATCATCTGCAACAAATTTATATGCCTTTATAATGTTGATTTTAACAAATTTGAACTTTTTTTTATAAGTTTAATATAATTTTTTTTGTCTTAATCTTCCGTTTTGGATGGGAAAAAGGCCCTAATGATGTAGAACATAATACTTACAATAATTGGAATTAAGAATGCCCATAATGGAGTGCGCCATCCTGAAAATTATATAGGATTAATCGATTATTATTTTTAATTTAGTTTGATTTTTAATGACTAAATTAACATTTTAGTTTTTGATATCGTCGGAGTTGGTCAATTTAGAATCTGAAATTTGTGAAATAGGAATTTAGTTCCTTAATTGAAACATGTTCATTAATTTAGTCATTTTTTTCAAATTTAACATCGAAATGCTTATTTACTTATTTTTTAACGGAAAAATTAATAAATTCCATAGAATTAAATTAAGAGTATAGTTTCTCACCATCAATGTTTAGGAGCAAGAAAACTACGGCTGATGCCCACAGGGCAGGACTGTAATAAAACAAAGTGATTCAAAATTGAGCATTTTTAGAAAATAATATTATGAAAAACTATATATTATATGATGCTGATCTCCAAATACATTGTAAGAGAAAACCATTACCTTACTCCTACAACTACCTTGAAGTCATCTTCTAATGATCTTTTGATATATTTTTGGAAATTAAATTTACTTCCAGGAGCTAAGTGGACCTATACATAATTTCACTATCAAGGTAGATAATGTTTTGAATTACACAATCACAACTGCAACTAAAATTTAAAACTATATACGTGATGGAAATTTATTAATGATATTATTTTGTACAATTACTTACACTGATAAATCCGTTGCGCAAAGTTTGGTAATCGACCTTACGAACAGACCTAAAAAATTGTCTACAGAAGCAGCCCTGAAATTGGAATTTAGAACAAATAAGAATATGATTAATTATTGATATGAAAAATTTGTATGACTTATAACTTCAAGTACCATTTTTCCGTTTTTTTATCAAACATTATTTGTAACATGTCCATGATGCTTTGATAAAATCAAATCTTAGCCTCAAATAAGTAAAAAGTTAAGAGATGAAAATAATAAAACAGATTAGTAAGATGAAACTCACAATATAGAAGGATATAGCAATCCTTGTCCAAAAACTGGTATGAGCTCTTACAAATGATGTTTCATGTGTGAGCCTAAGTTTTGCAACATCTACACACATAAAATAGTACTACTAAATAGCCAACATAGGCATGAAGAAGTTTCATGTAATTATTTCAAATTCAAAGATAAAACATACTAGTAAAACTGAAAAGATACTAATTTTCTTACACTAGAAAATGAATTGGAAAAGACATGCATTGTTGGAAGGAACTCATTTACCATTGGCAAATTGATTACCATGAGTTGAACTTTCTTCCTCCCATGCCTTCCATCCACGTATCTGTAGAAAGAAAACTCTTTCATCCATTATATATCTCACCACTATAGACTTCTTAGGATTTGCTTATTTAAACTTATCTATTAGTAAGGCACTTGTGATACTATTTTGGAGAGTTTACAAAAATAACAGTTTGCAACATGTCATAATTTGTTTTTTAACTTATTTTCATATGTTCTTTTTAATTTATAAAGGATGAAGCAAACCTTAAGTCTCCCAAGAAGCATTGTGATAGCACTATAAAGCACATGAAAGACAGCTAGGAAGAATATGAAGAGGTGTAACTGATGCAATCCATTGATAGATAAAAGAGGTTCATGCCCCTATAACAAGTTCTCAAATAAATGTGATAAATCAATATACCATTATCATTTACATACTTTGTGGAGTAAACAATACTTAAAATATATTACTAAGAAAGAGAAAAAGATGGTTAATTACCTTCCTGCTGCATTTAAAGGAGGGAGTATCAGCAGCTAAAAATCTACCTTCATAAGACACAAGTTTCCTAACATTTACCACTTCACTACTTGATTTCTTGTCATCAACTATATTACTATATTTATGTGGACATGGCAACATTTTGTTTGCAACTTCTTCAAGAATACATATTCTTACAATGTAATTCTGCCCAAAAGTTAATAACAGTGAAATGAATCCTAAAATCATCAACTCTGCAAAATAAACAAATAACATACACACAAAATAGAAAGAATAATTATTTATTTATCACAAAAAAGTAAAGTTTCTTTTTATTCCAAAAATTGTAATAATATTTACCAGCTTTGACTTTTTCCAGAGCTTCAAGCAAAGCCTTCTTTTGCCTTCTTCCTAACCACTAAAAGAAAAATTCAACTTGTAAATAAATATTTTATCTAAAATTTAATAATAATGGTAATAATAGTTATAGTAAAAAAAACAAAGATACTCTAATAGTTATTTCAATTAAAATATTATCAATTACTGTCACAATATGTCAAGGCAACAGAAAACTTAAATTTGAAATTAAATTCCTTTTTTTTTTTTATCAAATTTGAAATTTAATGCTATGAAGTTAAAATCCATATGGAAAGTAAGTTTAACTTCATTGAGAAACTTACAAACATAGAATTAATGTTAATAATTACAACATCACCAAAAAAAATGAAAAGAAAGTTTTTGATGTTTTCAGTTTCAACAGTTAATTGCATACCATTCCCAATTTGTGAAGACTCTCCTCAAGAGCTATGGATATCAAAATGAAAACAGTGCAAACAGAAGCAACAGCCCATGTTGGTGTCTCATCAAGTTTTCTTGAACTATTGTAACTATCACTTTCAGTTGTAGCCATTGAAAAATCTCCATGCAAAAGCCATGAAATGAACATAGAAAAAAACACCCTTTTGAACATGGATGAAAAAGATTACAACTTTAAAACAACCACAAATCATAAAAGAAAAATGAAAAATAGGTTCTCAGAATTTGATTAAAAGCTTTCAAATTTCGTATTTGGGTTACTTGTGAAGAAAGAAAGGAAAATAAAAAGCTTATATATAAATACAATTCTGTTTTCATTATTATAGAAAAAATTTACTCTTCCAAGTGTGGTTTGTTGTCATTGTCATGAAAAAGAAAGAATATAAAGTTCAAAATTAATATGCATCGTTATTAAACGAATTAATTAATTTTGTTAACAAAAACTTCACTTGCTCGTAATAATAACTGTCACCAATTTTAATTTGTCTTCAATTAGTAAAATATTAACCTTAATTAATCTCCTTTACTTGGGGGTGTAGGTAGCAATAAGTGCGTAAAAGATAACGAAGCCCAAGGAACGAGCCCAACTAGAACTAGATGCACGTTAACGGTCGTTATCGTTAATAATGAAACAACAGAAAATGGAAGGTTAATTAAAACAGAAACACTAACATTTTCTTCTTCGAACCTCTTTCTCCTTGTTTTCTCCGAGGAAACAAAAGTTGACGAAGTTTTGGTCTGAAGAAATGGAAGCACTATCAAGCTCTATCGCTATGCCGAATAATCCACAGACTCATTTTCTCTCAGGTGATTACTTTCATTTTATTGTGTGGATCTGTGTTATAGTGTGATTCACATTGCTAATTATGACATGTTCATTTCTAATAGTAGAGCCACATAATGATGATGTGAAATTTTTAGTGGATTTTTTTTTTTACATTTTTGGAGATAAATTAATGGGAATAAAAAAAAATTTGGAATTTGGATTGATCTTTGCTACTGAATTTGTGAATGTCAGTTTGTTTAACATATTCATTGCTTTGTTTTCTGTTATTTTTGGGGAAATCGGATAATGAAATTATTTGATGTTAGGTTCCTTGTTGAAGCCAGTTGATAAATGCTTCTTGAAAATGAGCTCCACTCAACACTTTCCTGGTTTTTCTGTTAGAGCTAAAGGATCACGCAACTCGTCGGTTATAGTTCAAGCAAGGTAGGATTAGAAGGATAATATCTTGTTAAAAGCTTGGTTTACCTTTTGGAATCATGTTAATTTTGTGGTGTTTTTAATCTCTCTTGATAGAACAGTGGGAATGGTGGAAGACCAAGTAGTGGAAGTATTTTTGTTGGTGGATTTGTATTGGGGAGCTTAATTGTTGGAGCATTGGGATGTGTTTATGCACCTGAGGTATGTTTGCAGAACCAGCATTTTCAATTTTTAACCTTTCTCCTTTTATGTTAGTCATGGGAAAAATGTACTTCATTCTCTTGTAGTTTTTCCAAGAGTTCAGTTTTGCTATAATCCGACGTGAATCTAATCTTAACACATCATTTACTTATGACTTTCTATATTAATCGTATCACTTTACTCATACAAAGTTCTAAGATTTGTCCTTTTATTGTGTTCACATACATCAAATTTTAATGTGATTTATTAATTTTCTATTAACATATTTGAATTGAACTTCACAATACTTGTGTTGCTATCTTTGGAGTTCTACTTATCATTTTCTTCTTCTTTATCTAAGGACGAATTGTCACACATATATGTTGTTTTTCAAAAGAAAAATGCTTTGTAAGCTTTGATTTCACAGTTTGAGCTTGCAATCTGTTCATATACTTCTTTTTTTGAATAAATTCATTAATGCTTTTACTGGATACTACTTTTTGAACCATTTTTCAAGTTTAGGAAATGCATATTTTTGTAGATGGAACCGCTTTTTTTATGTTGCTCTAATTTTATAGTTTGGTAAATGAGTTCATGGGATAGAAAAAAAATATTTTCTTTGACTTGTATGTTATGAACTATCTAGATAAGCAAGGCACTAGCTGGAGCTGAAGGTAAAGATTTCATGAGGAAACTTCCAAAGTTTATCTATGATGAAGAAAAAGCTCTTGAGGTCAGAATTTATACATGCATTTACCTTTTATTTAATTTAAAGCCATGATCATTGAATGTGTGTGAATGTGTTTGATAGAGGAACACTTTCAGTTTGTACACAAAATTCACTTTAATGACATCCCCCCCAAAAAAATAATCTTGGAGTTTATGGAACAATTTTTGGGGGATCAGTTGCTACACTTCGTTATCTGCCACTGACTATATAGACTTCCAGACTTGAGTATCACAATTGTGTAATTTTGGTTCCTTAAATACTAGTTGCACAAATAGGGTCTCCTAAGTATCACAATTGTTAAGATCAGACCGATCTATAAATTAAGTGTCCGAATATTAGCTTTAGGGCCCATCATTCTGAGTTGGTGCTCGCCTGATCTAGCATGACATGGTCAAAGAAAGAAACCACACATTCCACTAGCAATTAGATCGCACATGAACATCACAAGCTATCATGATTGGATTAGGACTACAAGCACAACGAGTGCTTCCTCACATTGCAAGGATTATGAATCAAAGAGAGATTAGTGAACATCCATCCGTTTCAATCAATTGGAAAACTTGGGGGACCCATTCACGCAATTGAAACTGGAGGACCAAAATCGCACTATCCTAATATCTAATGGGGAGGAGTGCTAGGAACACACTCTCTAGCACACATTTTCTAACATATTTCATTTGATTGGTTAAAATTCACATAGGCCTCACTAAATTATGTGGGTCCCATATAAATTTAACGGAATCTTATGAATTTTAACCAATCAAAGAAAGTGTGTTGAAAAGAGTGTGTTACTAGCGTTATTCTTGCAATTAAATCTTTATATTATTAGTAACATTTAATTGTATGCTATAATATAGCATTAAGAGATTTGAACCTCTGATAATTATATTTAGCAGCTAGTGGAGGAAATCTTTATAAATTGTGTACTATATTAGAATAAAAATAAAACTATATAAACATTTTGAAATGTGGTGTGGCTGTGTGGGACTGTTGAGACATGCTCCTGTGATACAACGTTGGTCTGCACATGTGTGTGGAATGTGTGTTTGATGATTTTTCATTGAAGTGCATTCATCTCATTTTATATAAGCTTGCCCTATCATTTTGTGACATAAACTACTATATTGAAATTTCTTTTGGTTTTTGTGTGCTGTGATTAAAATAGAGGACTCGCAAGATGCTAACCGAGAAAATAGCGCAACTGAATTCTGCCATAGATGGTGTTTCTGCACAGTTGCGACCAGATAAAGACTCGAATGAATCTGCAGTGATCTCAGAGGAAATTGGAGCTTCCACATAATAAAAATAAATCATTTGAGAGATAATATGTAAGCACAAATTTTCAACCTTTTTTTTGTTGGTCTTGAAATATGATTATCTTTGATTATTGGATTTAAGTTTTACAAAGTGAACTTTTCTTATTGGAATTAACTGTTTCTTTTATTAATGGTTAATTGGCCACCAATTTTTTTTGGTCTTGGTTTTGAGAAAATGAGAGCTCCAATCAGGCATGAAAATTGAGATCAGATTTCATAAATTAAAAATGTTGTCTGTTGATAGATTAAAATTGATTTTGGATTATTGAATCTATTCATTTTGCATGTTTAGATTTAGATTGGACTAACTTTAAAGTTTAAAATGTTTACTTAGAATTTAAAGGAAAATAATTTATTAAGTTGTAAACTTTAACTTATATAAGGACCGTTTATTTAAATATTCACAGCTTGTACTAAAATGCACAAATAAAATAGTTTTTACAATACTTTATCATTCATGCTTGTTTTTCTTGGAAAACAATCAATGATCTAAAACATTACAAGCAGTCATTACTGGAGAAAGCAACGTTTTTCAAATTGTTGGCTTAATCATCACTATTAGACATTCGATGAAAGTTAGGACAAGGACAGGGACATGTGACTGGACCTTAGCTAAGGTAATCCAAGAAGCTGGGAACTATTCCTTGGATAGAATGTCTTTTCAAAATGAAAAGCTGTGGGGGATGCTTTCAACTCTTTTTCATTTTCTGCTCTTATAATTCTACTATACATCAATTTTAACATGTTTTTTCAATCAATGAAATAATAATTAGTCAGATTTTCCTAATTTTTTAGTTGAACTTTGGATTTTAGTCTTTTTCTCAAGAGAACTAAAATCAAAATAATAGATATGTCATGTGTTAAATTTTCATCGCAGTAATTAATAAATTTTACCACCAATAATTATGGCTTTGTTTGGTAAAAATTAATTGATAGTTGTTGAGTTAATTGAAATGTTCGATGAAAATAACGGTTCAATTAGCTTAAAAATGTAAATGACATAAACGTCATTCTTAGTTAAAAATAAAATTTATTAATTAATGCTTAAAATATTTTAAAGTTAGTGACTTAAAATGTATTATTTACTAATTTAAAATGTATTAATTTTATTTTTTTAGCTAGTTTATTTATTTTAAATTAAAATAAGTAAATTATTTACTTTAAAATATTATTTATTAAAACTATTTAAAATTTAAAATTATATAAATTATTCATTTAAGTTATTTAAAAAATTAAAATAATTTATTAGAAGTTATAATAAATAAATTATAAAGAGTAAAAAAGAATTTTAGTTGCAATAATAAGAAAAAATTGAAAGAAAAAATGGTAAGTTACAAGTTCATAAATTACATGAATTAGTTTATAAAAAACACTACAATAAATTCATAAATTACTGTTATCAAAAAGATTATATGACGCATAATCTATAAGTTCGTTTCTAAACCTTGCTAAACAGAGCGTGACACTAAATTAATTAAACAAACATATGGGTTCATAAATCAATCAAGTCACAATTAAATAATGAATAACACATTTATAAAAAAATATTTGAAAATGATTTTCACTTTCGAATTTCAAATATTAATTATTTTTAACAATTATTATCTCTAATTAATATTAAATGTATCACTTATAAGTTAATATTTTTGGTTTTGACATCTATAGTAAATTAATAATGATGAATGGACAAATACTTGATAATATAAATTTAGTAAAATTATTGTTCATTTTCTTATATATATATATATATATATATATATATATATGTAAGGTAATAATATTAATATATTTAAAAACAAACCAAAAAACTATATTTATAATATACTGATACATATATTGAGTCAAAGAAACATAAATATAAAACATATAAATGTTTAAATTATAACATTATTAACATATTAAATACAGTATAATACATATACTAGTAGTATATATAAAACTACATATTCAACAAAAAAACTGTATTAAATATTTAGATCTTCTAAAATAAATAAAATGTAAAATATAAAAAAATCAAGAATTATTATAATTATAAGAAATTCATTATTAATTAGAATGTCCTTATAATGTTTACTTTTAATTTATAATTTAAAATTTTATTTATTGATTTTATTAATTAAAGAGGACAACTCACTTCAAAGGAGTTGGATTCTAATATTGTCAAATACCATATTTATGGAGCATAAGCCATCGTGTAAATGAGTATTGGATAGATATCCAAAATATTAGTTTTGTGTCATTGACTATTTTGCCTTTGGTCAAAGTACGTAATTTGACTTATAATATATACATGCACATTGAGTCATTGAGGCAAATCACTGGATTCTTGAAGATTAATTATTTTTGTAGCTCAAACACACCCTCTAATTCCCAGGTTAATTTTCATTCCTCAACTTCATTATTCATTTATTGTCTTTTATTTAGTGGTCCTTTGTAATAACATATAGTAGTGATATTAATGTGCTTTTCTTTCATTCTATTCTCTTCTTTTTTTGTTCATGCATCTTATAATTTGTTTTTGTTAGGGCTTTCAGAAATAGTTGTAAGGGTTAAAACAAAAAGACAAGTATATAGCATGGTCCAAAACATCCTTTACAAAAAACATGGTCCAAAATGTTATCATAATTCACGTAAAATGTTACCTTCGCACATATTTCAGACAAAATGTACTATCTGTCCCAAAAATGTTTGTTGGAAATTGAAACATTCGTACCAAAATCTGTCCCAAAATGTTTCAAACAGAACTCAAACAAAGAAACAAATACAAATTTGTTTTGATATTGACTTAATTTACAACAAATATGTAAACGATTCAATATTATAAAAACTAACCATGAAACAAAATATAATGGATTTCATCATATTATTTTGAAACAGCTTCAAAGAATTTGATATTAGTATTATTGTGGCGTCTAAGACCATTGGAGAGTCTTAGATAAATGAGTTGGCTAGTGTATCTCTAGTCTTAAATATAAATATAAATTAATCATATTTATTTCACAATAAAATATAAATAAAATTACCTTATATTTTTGAATTAAAATATATGCAAAAATCAATCATTTATTTCATATTCAATGATAGTATCTATAAGATAGCCTTCATTATAAAAAAATTATTAACTCTCATGTTATACATTAATTATTTATAATTTTCTTAATGAATTTAATTTTTAGCTAAGTTTTTTGTAAAAAAAAAAAAAAAAAAAAAAAAAAAAAGCTACGTTGGTTAATTTTGATTTGTTGTATATGAATGTGATAATCATAAAGAGTGGCAAAACAATGTACTCCACGTAAGTGATTGAATGTTTGTTTCCTGAATTTGTTGGGGGAGGTGGGATCTGAGACGTTATAATGATATGATTCATCACATGGAATATCTTTTAAACAATTTTTAGCCATCACAATTTCAACTTGTATTTTCTTTTAACTCTTCTTTATGGACAAAATAAACTCTAGATTTGTAAAATGGCAAAATACTTTTCAAGCTGTCAACTCTGAACCTGTTACTTTTCATGCTGTCAAGCCACATCCTCTGCTTAACAAACTCGTGTAACTTGTGGCCATAAAAATATTCAAAAAATTGAATTGGTTTTCAGAATTAAACCGAACCGACTTAAATTTGAACTGAATTGGTTTATTAAATTAAAAATTAATTTGTATTTTAAAATTTTAAAATCAGTCCTTTAGCTAAACAGATTTTTAAATATTAAAAAATCTTAAAATGTTTGTACATAAGAATATGTAAAACTAAATTATAATAGTTCGGTTCAATTTAGAGTAATAAGCTAATTCATTGATTTAATGCTATATAGTTTATGAAAATATGTACTTCCAATTTGATTGTTGGGTTAAATGCATTGGTACACACATGTATTATATATTTCATATGATGTCACAACTGTCACCAAATTTAAGGATTGGGGGGTACAGAGTCATTGGTTTCTGACCCTATATCACAGTGGATAGTCATTGCTTGCTAATAATGATGCTTCTCTTTCCAACTCATCAATTCTACAGATATAAATTGAAAGAAAATAGTTCAGATTCAGAAGAAGTGATATTATTCAGCTGAAGCTCAAGAAAAAATCAAAAGAAAGATGAGTTTTGTAGAACTTTTGGAAGTGGCTTCTATGCCAGTTATTCAAGTGCTACTTATTAGTGCATTGGGAGCTTTTATGGCAACTAGTTATTTCAATAATATTCTTTCACCAGATTTTAGGAAATCCTTGAACAAAGTAAGTGATTCAATTTCAAGCTAAATTCAATATCAATGAATTTATGTATTTGTTTGTTCAATGTGAAGAATAAATAGTTTACAGGACAAACTCTGCAACATTATTCTAATTTAAATGTAACTTTTTGTTTTGTTTTGTTTGGTTTTACTTGTTTTGCAGGTTGTGTTTATTCTATTCACTCCTTCCCTTGTGTTTGCAAGTTTTGCTAAGTCTGTTTCACTTGAAGATATGAAATCATGGTACTTGTGGCTTTTAAGTTTTGCAATCTTATAAACTTTGTGTGATTATGTGTCCTTCTTTGCATTAGTTTTTTTTTTTATTTAAACTGTTTTTGTTCATGAAAAGTCTATTAAGATGTTTATGTTAATGTTAACCAATAATTTGTTTTACAACTCTTTCAGATGAAAATTTAAATTTCAGTCATTTGAGATTATAAAGTCAAATTATTACCACTGAACTAATACTTCGTAATTTGTTTACGTTAATGTTAACCATTAATTTGTTTACCTATATATTTATACAGGTGGTTTATGCCTGTTAATGTTGGACTCACCTTCTTAATTGGAGGGATTCTTGGATGGATACTAGTGAAATTACTAAGGCCTAATTTGAAAGTGAAAGGTCTAATCATTGCTTCATGTTCATCAGGTATCATATCATAGCATTAAAGTTACTACTATATAAAAAACTTTATCTAAAAAAATATCTGATTTCATGAGTAATATATTCTTTAATCAGGAAACTTAGGTAACCTACCTATTGTAATTATCCCTGCAATATGTGATGAAAAAGGAGGTCCATTTGGTGCACATGATGTTTGTCGCAGTAATGCACTCTCATATGCTTCTTTCTCTATGGCAGTAAGACATTCAATTCAAATTTCAACATTTTTCTTACATGATATTATAGTATGTAATGTAGTTTATCTTATTATATTGTTTTTTTCTTCAATTGTAGCTTGGTGGTATTTTCATTTGGACCTATACTCTTCAAACTATAAGAAGCAGTTCATTGAGATATAAGGCACTTGAGGCTTCTGAGATCATAAATTCACCAAACACAGACCTTGATGGAAATGTAGAAACTCCTCTTTTAAAGAGAAAAGACAATGAAAACACGACGACCGAAGTGCCACCTTCGAGTTATATTAGAGACTCTGAAAGCCAAATTGTAAGTCCTCATTTCGTTATTTATTTTTTATAGACAAATGTTAATTGTTAGTATCTGTATCAGATGTCCTCGACTATTATTAGATTATTATGAAAACGAACATGGATTTGAATTTGAATTTGGATTTTCAGATTTATGACCAAGTTGAGTCTAATGTATTAAAGGAGAAACAATCATTTATTCATAGAATGATAGAAGTTCTAACCCATCTTCTGCAAGAACTAATCTCACCACCAGCAATTGCAACTGTGAGTTCCTTTTTTCTTTCTTTCTGACTTCCTTTCATCTTCATTTGTTTCAAATTTGACATTCAAATCTTCCATATTCCATGGTCAGTTTTTCGGATTCCTTTTCGGTGCGGTTTCATGGTTAAGGAATCTAATAATTGGAGACAATGCTCCATTTAAAGTAATCCAAGACACTCTTGAATTACTAGGGTATGTTCCCTTCATAAAATTCAATTAGTTTTTCATCGTCCATTTAAGGTCTATTTGATGCGCATGATAAGAGAGACAAAATAGTTTTTCTAACAATAAAGTTATTTGGTTAAACTTAATGCTTTTGCAGGAATGGAACAATTCCTTGCATCACACTCTTGCTTGGTGGTAATCTAACTCAAGGTATACATAAAAAAAACTATATGCCATAGTTATTTTGCTTCTTGACCATAATTTTACTAATTTAGTTTCCAAAAAATGGTTCTGTTAACATTGTATTGAAATTGCAGGCTTGAAATCATCAAGTGTAAAACCATTGACACTAATCAGCATCATCATATCTAAGTTTTTTGTACTACCTTTTATTGGATTGTTTATTGTCAAAGCCGCCGCAAATTTCGGTTTACTTCCGGTGGATCCTTTGTTTCAGTACACTCTTGTGATGCAATATGCAATGCCACCAGCAATGAATATTAGTAAGTGACTATAAGATTCAATTTATACATATATTGTTTTAATTTAAGTATATTACTTGTTATTTCGTTACCTGTTTCATCTTATTTGTCCTCATTTTACTGTGATATCTAGATTTGTAGCGTAATTACAACTATAATTTAAAACTATAATAGATAACATATATTAGATAATATTGTTGTTCCTAACTTTACAATTTAATGATATAATATGTAGGTACTATAGCTCAACTGTTTGATGTAGGAAATGAAGAATGTTCAGTTATTCTCTTATGGACATATGGTGCTTCAGCCATAGCACTCACTGCTTGGTCAACATTCCTCTTGTGGCTATCATCTTAAGGTGCAAAAATGTCACCTTTTGGATGAAAATAATGTTTCTTCTAAATTTAGGATATTTTTTTAGAAGATTTATTAGTGGATTTTCAAATAATAATTTTAATTGTTTGTATACAAAAAATTTGAAAATAGAAAGAAAAAATGCCCCCATGCAGGATCGAACTACAGACCTTCAGTTTACAAGACTGACGCTCTACCACTGAGCTATAGGGGCAGATATGACACAAATTTGAATAGAACAGAATTTGGTATGTATTAGCATAAGTCAATTTTATGTAGTTTTGATTCTGTACCAGAAATAAATAAATAGAGTTTTGATTTTTTTAGTTTTAAATAAGTTTTAATTATTATGTAGTGCTATTATAAAATATTTCAATATATCATAAAAATAGTGTAAAATGTTTTAGATATATATTCTCTTCTTTTTTTGATACATTTTTCTTGCACTTTAAGATAAGATAATGAGTGTTTAGATTGGTCGTATAAGTTTGACACCATCGACAAATAACTTCTAATTATATGAATTTCGCCTATTTATCAATTGAATCTCATCTTATTAATATATGTCTTTAATTGGATCGAATAACTAGAAAGTGAATTGTTTAATTTTTTTTTCTGCTTTTTCCATCTTTAATTTCACCCTTATTCAAAATATATATATATATATATATATATATATATATATATAATTATATCTTACTAAATAGATAAATACGGTTGTCCATGTATTTTGGAGAAATATTAAATGTTTATGAGATGGGATTAGAAGCATGAATGATTTATTTGAAAGCAAGTACTATCAAAATACTTGTATATATACACACAAATTGTCATATTAAGTTAGACATTATCATTTAATATATGTAAAAGTTATTATAAAATATTATTAAAAATTAAATGAAACTATCTAAATATAATATCTCTTTTTGAGTGAGAATTTAACTGAATACAAAAATTTATTTTTTATGATATTAACGAAATGAGGATTTACAATTTGGCTTTAAGAGTCTCTAATATAACTCGAAGGTGGCACTTCGGTCGTCGTGTTTTCATTGTCTTTTCCCTTTAAAAGAGGAGTTTCTACATTTCCATCAAGGTCTGTGTTTGGTGAATTTATGATCTCAGAAGCCTCAAGTGCCTTATATCTCAATGAACTGCTTCTTATAGTTTGAAGAGTATAGGTCCAAATAAAAATAAGTAATATAAAAAATATTTATAGACCAAAATGATAGAACATGTTATGTAATTGATTGTGGGTTACAAAATCCAACAATGACAGTCATTTATGAGTTTAGTGTTAAAATAGAACAATTTATTTATGTATGTGGCATCCAATATTTGACCTTGTTTTTATTTCATTTCACAACATAAAAATCTCACTTGTCCCACTTTTTTTTTTCCTATATACCATGTAATTGTCAGAGTTAGTTATCACAAGTTACAAACAAAGAAATAAGGATCATATGTTTGATTTATCTTATTTCATAAGATGTTGATTAGTATTTTCATCTACGATTCTCGTGAAAAATTTAAAAATCGAGAAATATTCGTTTAGTTTAATTGTCCAATATTTTTAATTCAATCGATATTTTACTTTATTAATTAAACATCAATTTATCTTTAACTTTATAGTAGATCGTTCTCAATTAACAACTTAATATTTTAAGTATAATTAAATAGATTATAAAATTTTCACTAGACAATCATTTTATAATTATTCATTAACTCTTTTAAAATACAATTTAAATACTTAAATATGAGGAGAAATGATGATCTTGAATGAAAGAAAGAAAAGCAAAAGATGAGGATTGAAAAGGGAAGTTATGGAAAAAAAGAGAAAAGTGAGGACACATTGATGTGATCATAGAAAAAGATCTATGGTAATTTGGTACATGTGGCAAGTTTTGAGATTAAGATATTATAGATACTTTCTAAACAATTACTATACTATTACATTATGACTAATGTATTACAATACTAATAGTGTTCGTGATGTGATTTAGATTAATTTCAGAAGAAAAATATATTTGATTAAAATATTAAAATATCTGTGATTTAGTTTGATTTGAATGAAAATTTTAAATAATTTGATTTAAGTTTAATTTATTTTCAATTTGTTTAAATTATAATTTATAATATATAATAATATTATAAAAATATATTGATATAACAAATTTTAAAAAATATATAATATATTAGAAATTAATATTACAAAATAAGATAGATTAATTTTATTTTTATTATACAAAATAATAATAATATTACAAATTAATTAATTAATAAATAGTTATAATATTTTATATGAATAAAAA
>JBBPBS010000738.1:9767599-9816561 GCA_037974835.1 Cicer judaicum
AAAAAAAAAAAAAGTTCCAATGGTCAATATCCATTAATATGTGAGAAATCAATTCCTACCAAAAACAAAACTGTGAGAAATAAATTCCATCTTGATATCATTGACCAATAAATAATATAAAAAATTATAGCAATCCAAACACGCCTACAAGGACCACGGTAAAAATAAAAATATCTGGTAAAAAAAACATATTTAACGCGTGAATATGCATTCCTTATACATTAAACAACCGTAATAAACAACCTCGCATTAAGACATCATCACACCAGAAAAAAAATGCTTCTAATTTAATTTTGAATACCAAACAGCGCATAACATGAAACTCTGCGTTTCAATCTTCTTCTTCTTGTTCTTCATCTTCTTCAGCTGCATCGTTGATGTATCATCATTTACCTCACAATCACAACTCTCCCTTCTCCAAAACGGAAACGCTTTCTCATCTTCACTTGTTCCTAATTCGTTGGACACAAAACCCGCTACGGCACTCGTCGCTGCCCTAGACGGTACTATTTATCTTGTTGAAAGTTCTTCTGGGAGGGTAATTTGGTCTTTTTCAACTGGATCCCCAATCTACCATTCCTTTCAAGCATCCCTTAAAACTCCTTCATCTGGAATTATCGAATGTGGAGATGATTGGGAATTGATCTTTCACGATACACACTTTGGTAAAACGGTATTGTCAGTTTCAGTGTATGTTTTTTATTTTATTTTTATTTTTACTTAGACTTTGTTGTTTTTTTTTTCTTCTGATGAATTTGGTTAATTTTGAGTTTTAAGTGAATTATTTGATGTTTACTTGTTTTTTATTATGCATAACTTTGCAAGGTTTTCTCAACCTAAAAGCAAAAAAAAGATAACTTTTTTTAAAATCTTTTATAGTCAAATGTACATTTAGGATTTAAGGTATGTTTCGATCGAGTTATTTGAGTTGATTTACGGGCGTAAGTAGTTTCGAGACTCTTTTAGAGAGCTTATGGAAGCAATTTATGATATGTGCAAAAGCTGTTTTCAGCTTATTTTCATATACTCGGATAGTTTATGAAAGGATTTCAATTATAGGATTTTTAGTGCAAAAATTGGAAGTGCAAAGCTCTCAATTATGGCTTATGAAAACAGGTTATAGTTTATTAGCAAACAAATAACCTTTTTTGGTATTTTTTTTATAGTCAAATAGATGGGCTTACTTGAGTTTATTTACTGTGATAAACATTTGTGAAATTGTTTGAGAGAGCTTAAGAAAGGGTTTATGACAATTCAATAAGCTATTTTCATCTTTATTTTCATAAGCTCCCCATGATAGTTTATGAAAAACTCTCAAGTGTAGTTTATGAAAGCATGGTATGAGTTATACGGAAACCAGTTATTGTTTACATAAAAAACAGTTTGACTTTATTTTATCTTTTGTTATAGAAATAGTTTATACATAAGCACGTATGTAATAAATGCTTATGTTATAAGTACTTAATTAAGCTGTTTATCCAAACAGTTAGAGGAAAACAAAACATATAGATTTTGCTAAAGTTAAATTTTAAAGCTATGAAAATCAATTTTGACTCTCTACACTGTGAATCAAATACACACACATCAAATTTATAATCATGGAGTTATATTATTTCCTGTTTGTAACTCATCAATTGCAATTACTGAGTTGAGTGATGAGTCCTATGAGTCCTTCAACATACTTGTAAGGTCTGTTATTTTGATTTCTCTTCAATGTATGATCAATTTGTTTTGATGATTGATTTGAGATTGGTTTTGTTTTTTTTCTTTCTTGTGTGTCTGCAGAAACTCAAGGAATCTGTTGCTGATTATGTTGCTTTTACACCTATTGTGTCAAAAGATGGAGCAGTTATACTTGGATCCAAAAAGAGCACTGTATTTGAAGTGGATGCTAAAACTGGAAAGCTACTTAGAAGCTATGGTGCTGCTGATTTTCATAATGCTTCTACTACTGCAGTGTGGAGTGGTGACAAGGACGGGCAGGGTGTTACTGATTCCTTACATGCAACTAATAATGAGCTTGCTGATCCGGCAAGGCTGAATTTACCAGAGTTCTTGCTCCAGATAGTTAGGACTGATTATTTTTTACAATCTATCGGTCCTGGTTCAGGAATAGTGTTGTGGACTATGTCAGTAGCTGAATTTGAGGCTGTATTATTTTGCCGACATAATGAAAATCCTACCTTGATGGCTTTTCTTGATGCAGAAGGTGAGTATGCTTCTGATGTTGACAGTGGCTTGGATTTTGCTATGCCGTATGCATGTCCTGACAGAAAACTCAAAGAAGTCTATCGCCAGCGAAAGAATTTTCTGTTTGAACCTGCTAACTTTGAAAAATTATCTGATGTTGGTGCTTATCAAGAAAACGGCATACTCCCAATGCCGGCTTCAAATCTGATGCTACCATCACAACCTAGTAATGATAGATTCTTTCCTAGTCATGATGGTAATATGATGCTTCCTTTGCCTGTGCCTGTGCCAAATTCTTTGCAGCCAAAAATCAGCTTCTATGATAGTAATGATAATGCTGCTGTGCTCCCTCAGCCTCTTATGGAGATAGCTGCACCAAGGAAAGTTGATCTGAACAGGGTGATTGAATTGTCCATGTCTTTATTAGTTATATTATCTGTAGCCTTTCTTTTGATATTGTACCAAAATCGATCTACAAATAAAGTTGCAACAAAGGTCAAAATCAGTGATTACGATTTGAAAAGCCCACCTTCTAAGAAAAAGAGAGCACGTAAGTCAGGAAAAAATAATGTCACTCATCTGTCTTCAATTGAGGAGAATATACGACTACATATGGAAGCCGAAAATGAAGCACGGTTGCACTATAATAAAGATAATGGACGCAGGATTGGTAAACTTCATGTATCATATAAAGAAATTGCGAAGGGAAGTAATGGTACCATTGTCCTTGAGGGGATATATGAAGGTCGGGCAGTTGCTGTCAAACGCCTTGTTCAGGCTCATCACGATGTAGCTCATAAAGAAATAAAAAATCTCATTGCTTCTGACTTTCATCCAAATATTGTCCGATGGTATGGCGTTGAATACGATCATGATTTTGTTTACCTTGCTCTGGAGCGTTGTGCATGCAACTTGGATGATTTGATTAATATTTATTCAGATATGTCAGAAAATTCAGTGTTAGGCAAGGATCAAGCTTTTGAATTTTTTACGAAGGCCCAGATAGAGACACAGAGGGATGATATGCAGTGTCTTTGGAAAACAAATGGTTTTCCATCTCCTCTATTGCTAAAGCTGATGAGGTCAGTAAAACAACTTGATTTGATGAACTATTACAGGATGCAGTATATGGGGTTATGATGTCACACTTATCACATTTTAAAAGAAAAATTGTTTAACCTTTCTTTCTCAGCCAAGACAAGAAATGTTGAGTGAAAGCTATTGGACCTCTGAAACTTTTTGTGTATAGTTGGTATTGTGTGCTTTAGGGAACACTAAAACTTTGCAGACTAGTGAGATATGTGGTGTATGGATGAGTGTTACAGTCCCATCAATAAATAGTGTAGCAACTAATGAGTTTAGCATCCCTTAATGTTTTGACATTAGAAGTAAAAGCAAAAGTAGTATATGATGGTTCAATTATAGGTTAAGACGTGTACTTTGTTAAAGTTGATGTGTAGGAGCGATGCTGCAACTAAGGGGACACAATTTTTATAAATAACATTAACAGGGATGGGTGATAAACAGAGATTCTAAAATCTAAGGTAGCAACTTCAATAAAGAGAATGAGATACTCCCTTCGTCTCACAATGAATGTCATTTTAACAAAAAAAAAATCTCAAAATGAATGTCATTCTCAATTTTCAATGCAACTTTACTTATTATTTCTTATACCACCCTTCAATAATTACTATGTGTACAACTTACATAGTATTATAGTACTTTACATTGATAACAGTGAAAAATTCACAAATAGTTAAGATTGGGATAGTTTGATAAAATGAGTTCTCTCTTTCTTGTAATTATTACATTTCTTAATACGTGTGCAAAAGTCTTAAATGACACTCATTGTGAGATAGAGGGAGTAATTGAATAGAATATTTTGGGCATTACCTTAGAATTGGAGAATCCATGAGGATGAGAGAGATACATGGATGGCATGAATGGAGATAAAAAAATATGGTAGCTAAAAGAATGAAGGAGAGTGAAAAAGATTGCATTGTTAAGAGGAATAAACAGGGTCCTGTTTTTTGACATCATTTTGACTTTTGCTTTTATATTGCAACACAGGGATGTGGTTTCTGGGCTTGTTCATTTGCACGAACTAGGAATAATACATCGGGATTTGAAACCCCAAAATGTTTTGATAATCAAGGAAAGATCATTATGTGCCAAGCTTTCTGATATGGGGATTAGCAAACGACTTCTTGAAGATATGTCTTCTTTGGGCCATAGTTCTACTGGTGAGTTAAAGTTTGTGTTGTTTTAGCATTCACTATTGCTAATTAGCTATGTTATAAAACTTGGATTGGAACTCGGAACGGTTGTTGACTCGATTGAGGTATTTGGTATGTGGGTCATTGGTTGAACTAGTCGGTTAATAGTTAAACTGCATAAACCGGTATATATAAATATATAATTGTAAATCATTTATATTGAGAACCGGTCAAAGTATGATATAAGTCTATCCCTATATCATTTTGGTGATCTATATCTACAGGTATCATTCAAGTTCAACGAATTTTTTTCCATACATTTCCCTTCATTTTCCAATTTGAGTGGTATGCTTTAGCACACTTGTATATTGCTTGATTTTACACAAAAATAGCTATCTAGACATAAATGCTGCATGTTTTCTGGACGCTAAATATGCTAATTAAAACATACAATTATTGTCTTAGTCTAATCCTACATGTTAATCTATGTAGCTTAACTATTTCATTAATCTTACTCTTACAATAAGGTTTAATGACTTAATTGCAGGCTGTGGCAGTTCGGGTTGGCAAGCGCCAGAGCAGCTTGTTCAGGGACGTCAAACAAGAGCTGTAGATTTGTTTAGCTTAGGCTGTGTGCTCTTTTTCTGTATGACGGCAGGGAGACATCCATTTGGAGAACGTCTTGAGCGTGATGTCAATATTGTGAAAAATCAAAAAGATCTTTTCTTAGTGGAGTTCCTTCCTGAAGCTGAAGATCTTATTTCTTGTTTATTAGATCCTGACCCCAATCTAAGGTAGGAGCATGTCATTTTCATTAAATGGAACTGTTAATGTGTTTGGTTTATGTCAGTTTCATTAAATGGAACTTTTAATGTGTTTGGTTTTGCGTGACGAGAATTTACTTTCAATGAATTGATTTTGTAAATTGATTTTAGTTAAAATTAAGTTGAATGTAACATGATTTATGTTTGGGTATCTTAACCGAAAAAGTGCTTTTTAGGATATGAATCACTTTTGAGGATGGCATGGTTTGAAAATTAAAGAGCCAAACACTTATTTTGACCGCAGGCTAACATTTCCCATATGTGAATTTGTGTTTGAAGATTTCCAACGCGGTGCTTAGGAGATTGGAATTATATTCTCTCATACCTTTGTTAATAGTTGCATTTTGACATGACTTGATTGATATGTAGCATAAAAGACGGATTCACACCTCAAACATTGTTGTTTAGTTTGCTAGTCAATTGAGACTATTCCTATAATGTTTCTAAGTTCAAATCAACTTGATGTTAATATTAATATGTAGTGATTGCTATGCTGCATTTTTACTCTTTTGGAAATCTGGTCATCTGCTGATATTCTGTCTGGTTAGATGCATGACATTTTCACTAAAGAAATTATTTCATTTAATTGTCAGGCCAAAGGCGATTGAAGTATTGCACCATCCTCTATTTTGGAGTTCTGAGATGAGACTTTCATTTCTTCGTGACGTTAGTGACAGGGTGGAACTTGAAGATAGAGAGACTGATTCTGATCTTTTGAAGGCATTAGAGAATGTTGCTCCAGCGGCTTTAGGTGCAAAATGGGATGAAAAAATGGAACTAGCTTTCCTTGCTAACATTGGTCGTTACAGGCGATATAAATTTGACAGTGTTCGAGACTTGTTGAGGGTCTTGAGAAACAAGCTAAATCATTTCAGGGAATTGCCTCTAGAAATCCAGGTTTCTTCTTGGACTAGCATTTTTGCAATTTTCTTTCTATTTTTCTCTGGTAGAGGATTAAGCTTGTCCAAGTAAGTTAAAACATGAAACACGTGAACTTGTTGAGTATTAAAGGTCGAATTATACACAATCATGTTTAACAGTCCAATGTTTTTTATTAGCAAGAATTGACTATTATTAAGTTTCCAAGTTGAGCAAAAATTAAAATATTGTAGCTTCTCCTGCTCAAAGTCGGGGTAAACTTAATTTAGCAAATGTATTCCCAATATCTATTATGCCAAGCATCCAAATGTTTTCTATTTTTCTAAACAACAATCAATTACTAGAAAATTTTCTCCAATTTCTAAACCATGCCCTTCAGATTCGTTTGCAACTGAAACCGTTAGTGTACACGCTTTTACTTTACCAGACACATCTATGAACTCTGGTGTTTTATCGTAATGGTTGTTATCAATTTAAACAGTTAAAAACATAATCAATCAACAATATATGTAAAACAATTTGAATCTTACACAAATACATCCAACCTTCTTGACTCTACATGATGAAGACAAGAGTGCTGATCATTGGTTGCTGTAATCATAATTAATTAATGGTGGTTGTCACAGTTGATGTTATCATCTGTGGTGATTTGGGAAGTGCAACAATGCGGGTTTTTGTAGACATCCTGGCCTTGATTGATTTAATTAGTGATTAATTTCTTGATAGTTGTGCTTTCCTTTGATTGGGCTTGACTATGATTAAGCTTATAAATCATCTTAATGAAAGTTCATTGAAATCAATCATATCAAGCTTTTCATATGAGAAGTCAAAATGCATCTTTGTTAACATGTTATAATCCTCCTAGAATATGCATGGCTTATGATTTTTTTTCTTGCTGGCTTATCAGGAACTAGTAGGACCTGTTCCAGAAGGATTCAACGACTACTTTTCTAGTCGATTCCCAAGACTCTTGATTGAAGTGTACAAAGTTATCAGCAACTATTGCAAGGATGATGAATGTTTTCAAAGATATTTCAGAGACATTTGATTAATGCATTAGCTTTGTTCAGATAGATGACTTGATAATTTATCAAATGGAAAAGAACGAATGTCTGCACCATGGAGCAAATTATGTTCACATTCAAAACCTCAATCGGCAGTTTTTTCAAGACATGTAATGTTATTATATACATACATATCTAGCCACTTGTCACTGATTAATCTAACCCAAAGTTACGATGGAATGCCATATGTTTAATCCAGTGTTCAAGGATTCAACTACATGTACATGTATATTATTAGTACGTTATACATGGCTAGGGACTGTAACCACCCTCTTAGTGATAAAGGAACTGTAAAGTTCAATGTATTAAAATTTGTCATATCAGAAACCTAACTTGCCAAGGTTATGTATTATCAGTTGCAATGTTATAAGATGGATGCCACAATTTGTTCTTATTTGCATTTTAAACAAAACAAGAGATCACATTGATTTTGAAGTATCTAGTCCTCATTCTTTCTTTATCTAATTTCGTTGTCAATAAAACCAACTGAGTTGTGTGAGAGGGTTAAGTGGAAATATTTGTCTTTCTTTTATTAAACATGTGATAAGTGAGTAATTGACTTAAACAGTACGGATAAAATGAGATAAAAAGAGCTTACATGTAGGAACTTAAACTTTAATCTAACTATTCAATATCTATTTATTAATAAAAACAATTTAAACAAATTATATGAAAAATATGACACTAATATTTATAAAAAAAAAAAGCAATTTCTATATTACTAAATATACTATTTGCATGTTTGTGCATTTTTTTTTCTGCACATGCAAGTTGTATTTCCTAAATAAAACTTGTAGATTTTAATTTTTTTTTAATATATTGTATATGAATCATACTTACACTACTTTGATAGATACTTGTTCACTTCCACCATTAGACACAGAACCAGTTGTGCAGGAAGATGGCTGAGCAACATATTCTTTATTGAAGATGATGGAGGATGATCCTCCTTCACTACTTCTATATGATATTCTCTCCATTTTCCTTCTCTTCAAACGGTCCTGAAGAGTCTCTTCTTTTTCATCTACAAATGCGAAGAACCTCCTCAAACGTGAAGATCCCGAGTTTTGGTCAGTAGAATCAAGTTCCTCTGAGTGGTTCTTGTTGTACTGTCTAATTATCTGTATTAGAAATATGAATAGAGCAAGCAAACAAGCTGATCCACATATTGCATAGAGGCCCCAAAAGCTTTTTAGTTTGAGTTTTTCAACTTCTAACTTTGCACCTTGTGATAAGCAAGCTCTACTCAAAAGCCATTTGTCATGAATCCTTTGTAAGTCTCCATTGTCTACCATTTGCAAAATTGCAGTTGACAGGTCAACCGCTAGTGGGGAGTCTCTTGGAAAGGCCTGAACAAAATTAAGGAAAACACATTCTATTACTGCTTTATAAGAAGCTCACAACTTAAATTAATTCATCTTTGAAAAACTAAGGCTGCTATATATAATTCTTAAACTAAATTGCAGTGAATAGATAAAGAATGAGTGGTTCACCCGTTTTCTTTACAGTGATTAAATTACGTAATTCCTCCAATTTCAATGAATAAACAAAGAATGAGCGAGTGAATCACGGTTTTAGACTTTGAAATTGTAGGACTTGTGCAATTTGGTCCATGAAATATCAAAATTTCAAAAACATCGCTGAAATTGAAAATCTTCTATCACATTAGTTCTTTTGGATTGGCCAATTTTGTCGTCGGGAATTGTCCTAAAAAGGCTAATGGGTTGAGGATTTTCAATTAAGAGGATCATTATCTTAAATTGGTAATTCACTCTGAATATTCTTGAGAGAAAAATAATAAATATAGCTTACAAGATCCAAAGTAAAGAAAACTAGGGAGAAACTTACAAATCCCCAACCATTTCTGGTGAACGCTTGACCTACAACAGTAAATTGACACCGGCTTGAAAGGAAAATCTCAATATAGGCACGTTCTTCGACATAGGCTGCAACACCACCATTGTGGGGACCTTTTTCAAGTGCTCTAGCAGCTTCTTCTGCTGTTTTTAAAGGAACAAGCCTAGACTCATCAATACCAATTTCTTGGATTAAGTAACTTCTAGAAAAAGAACCTTGAGTGTAACCAATTGGTTCTTTGCTAATTACTAAACTTTCAATGCCTTTAATGGGTGAAGAAAGTTGCTGTACTGTGAGGATTGATGTTAAACTTGCAGTGTAGCTTGATGTAATTATAAGAACTACAAATAACCATATAAGCAGCACACAACGACCAAGTGTACTCACTGTGTTTTCCCCTACATAGCATAGAAAAATGCAACTTGATTAATCATAGGGAAGTTAAAATTTTGATCATGTATGTCATGGAAGACAAAGAACTGGCACTTACTGTGGGAAAAGAACATTGTTGAAAAGCTAAACCTGCCAAATACAACACAGACAAAAGTTACAAACATACTTGTAGCTAGATATTAATGTGTGTTTGGTTCTACTGCAGCGAAAATAGGTTTTGAATACATTGATTGTGGTTAAAAGTGAGGTGCACGTAAAATGATTAAGATTTGGATACATTCACGTAAAAGTGAGTTAAACAATAAAAGTTTGTTTGGAATGACATATTTGAGATTATCTACTGACTTAAGTATTTGTGAGATTGTTCGAGAGTTTATGGAAACAAATTATCACATGTCCATAAGTTGTTTTCAGCTTATTTCCATAAGCTCTTCAAGATAGCTTACATGAAAACTAAAAAACAGTTTGACTTTATTTTATCTTTTGTTATAGAAATGACTTATACATAAGTACTTGTATGATAAGCGCTTATGTTATAAGCACTTAATTAATTTGTTTATCTATACAAGGCCTAAATTTAAGTCTGAAAATCTTGTTTGGACTTCGGAAGCAAAAGCTTAAAAACTCAGCTTCAAGTAAGGATCTATGCAATTTGACTCAAGAACACCTAATTACCTCAACATGTTTAAATCAATTTTATGTTTCTAAAATAACTTTTTCTTCGCACAAAATTTAATCCAAATAAGCACCAAGTAAACATAGTACGATAATTGTAACCTTCACATAAATATTGCATGTCTAATCAACATTGGTTTGGTTTAAAAAAGGTTGAATATTGGTTAAGCCATGAAAAGGACGGGAGATAGAATACTTTTACTTACCAAAGAATAGTAACCACTTGTTTTTTGGGTGGTCCTCTAAATTCATCATTCACCCTATGCTCCAAAATCCAAACAACAGTTCCCACTATTATGAAAAAGACAGCTGTGACAAACCACATCCTTGGTGTAAATGGTGCCAAAAAGGCCAAAGCACTAGTTTCTGTCTGCCTAACTGGTGCTACTACCACTAAACCAGACTCAACATATGGCTGAGTAAAATCAACCAACTTTGTTCTTTTTGTAGTAATTGCAATGTCACCTACTGCACCATCATATTCCTGTATAGGAAGAAGAAAACTTGTTTCAGAAGTTACCATAAAAATATCCAAACTCCACAAAAGATTATTGGCTTGACACGATACTCACGCCGGTCGTGATCGAACGGAGAAGCTCGGTGTTACTGGGATTGTTTATACCATCCCCATATGGGACAAACTTATAAGGAACAGCATAAGGCAACAGGTTAACTGCAGAAAGAAATACATCAATGCAGAATCCTTGAAATGTATTGATGCCTGGTACTTGCCAGACAAATTCATGGTAAGTAACACCTATCGGAACTCCAATTCTTAACAGCCTTCCATTGTTTGGAAAAACCCAACCACGCGGCTTCTGGACTGTGTCTCCAGGCCAAATCACAGGGAATAGTTTCTGACTTTCCCTGGAATCATTGGCTTCTGGAGAAACAATTGATAATCCAGAGTGATTAGACCAATAACCAATCCTCCGAGACCCGGTTTCAATCACATTGATGATTTCATATGCAGGATTAACAAGGTTTTTATCAGGTGCATACTTAAACAAACCTGTCACACCTGTCATATTAACTTCATAAATGTTTCGAAGTAACGAATTCCCTTCGTTGAAGATGTTCAATGCATCAAGATGCAAGTTGTCCCCTTTTAGTACGGATAACTTTGGATCATTTGAGAAGGTGATTTGGTTCCCTTGCTTGAAAAATGCATCAAGTGCATGAGCAAGAGCATAAACAGTATCATATGCATAGAAAGACAAAAAACTAAGTCCAAGTGGGCCATTAGCAGTGTTTCCATAAGTCAAGTTTTTCCATCTAGAAACAAACCTTCTTTTGAGCTCCGAATCTGGTATATAAACTCGTGGCGTCAACACTCCTTGGATTGCATCCATTGAATCAGAAGATAAAGGACTACTTATATCAAGAATAGCAGAAAGAAAAGCAGTGGCTATCCATACATAACCAGTTGTCATCATGCCAAGATTCTTTGCAACACTGAACACTTTCGGGCCCCAAAGAGTGTTGGCATGAACAACTATAACTCTTGATTCAGCTAGAGCCACCTGAACAAGCACATTTGTTATCTCCTCTGTAGTTGCTTCGGGACTCACAGGTGCTTTATATGATATCCTGCAACGTCTCTTGGCAAGCTTATCGCTTAATGCAGTAATTCCGTTCCTCCCATTATCATCATCAATATACACAGCAATGACTTCTTTCCATCCATAGTAGTCAACAAGGTCTGCTATTGCAGCCATTTGAAAAAGATCACTGTGACATGTTCTGATAAAAAATGGGAATTGAAGTGAAGAAAGGGTTGGGTCTAAAGCTGAAAATGACAGAAGAGGAACTTGAAGCTCATTTGCAATATGAGTTATGACATGAGCTGTTACAGAACTATGGGGGCCAATAATTGCCACAGTGTCACTAGACATAACCTGCAAAACTGTAATCACAGAGAGTTATAATCTCAAAAGAGTTGAACTAAGGTCGTGTTTGGTCAACTTAATTAAGTGCTTATCATATTATAAGTATTGATGCATAAACTATTTCTATAACAAAAGATTTATCATATTGTTTTCATATAAACTATAAGTTGTTTTCATAAACTATCATGAAGAGCTTGTGAAAATAAATTAAAACCAGTTTATAGACATGTCATCATGTTATAAGCAGTTACCATAAGCTCTTCTGAACACTCACGTAAATGCTTATATCAGTAGATAAATTCAAATAAGCCAATCCAAACAATGCATAACTTCATTATTGTTTTTCAAGCTTCAACCTAAGAAAAAGATATTATGAAAGACATACATACCCTCAGCAATGCTTAGAAAACCTCTATATTTAGAATCTTCTTGAAGAGAGAGCTTCAACTTGGTCTCACCAAGAATGTTTGGATCCGAATTTACATCTTTAACCGCAGCTTCTATAGCGATTTTTATAATCCTACCAACACTAGTATTGAAAGAGAAGAGAGCACCAATATTTACAACATCAGGCCTTGTTGAATTATGGATGCCAGCCTCAGTTGAAGACAAACCATTGTAGAGAATCATTAGAGCCAGTAGCCAAATTTTAACCATGGTTTGATGAGTTGGCCTATAAAAAAAATAGCCACAAATTATCACCCTCCTAAACAAACAAGCCAAGAAACATCCCAAATTTCCCAATTTAATTTACTTTTACATTAAGATCTCAATAACAGGTCCTCAAGGTGCAGCTCAAGTGGTAGAGCTGAAACACCCGAAAGAATTCGAGAAAGAAGTTCAGAGTTCACACCCTAGCTACTAACACAACATCCTAACAACTAACATTTGTCTATATAGAAAACAAATCCAAGTTATTGTAAACAAATAATAAATTGCAGCTCTCAATCATAAAGATAGTAACATAACAAATACAAGTAAACAACCATAAAGATAGTCACATAACCAAAAAATCAAAGGTTACAAATTGAAAAGCCAAAAAAACATAAAGCACATACAAGATTTGCAACTACATATCTTTCATAAAAGACATAACAACAGACATAAAGCATAACATTAACACATAAAGCAAGCTTTGGAAATAGAAAAGCATCAAAGATTCAAAATGTCGGATAATAAATAAATAAATAAAAAAGTAACAGATTGCAACAGCAAAACCCCAACATGGGAAAGAACAAAACTTTATACAAAAGGGTCAGCGTAAGTAACTTCATGAAGTTAAAATAAGACATGCCTGATAGATTCAGAAAGGATGTATGAAATGGCTTTTTATATAAAGCAGCAAAAGGGTGTAGAAACAAAGTGAAACTTGGTTCAATTTGTAAATAAAAAGATGAACTTTAACCGGTTGATATGAATTGAAAATGAAGAAGGAACAAGAAGTAGGAACAGAGAAAGTGCTTAAGCATTGTGGAGAATATAGGCAACGAACTAAATCAAAGTGGAGAGAAAAATTCAGGGAAAATGAAAAGGAATAGAATAATAAATGTCAAAATGTTAAGTTTATTAATATCTACGATGCACACTTCATATGACGTGTGGAATATATGTTGTCGGAAACCAACACCACATATTTATCAATTTTTCATTTTTCACTGTTGTAAAATATAAATAAAAATTTCAATAATGAAAACTTAGATGAATTTAATTCAATTTGGACTATTATATTGATTTGCTCTAACCAATTAAGAAAACAGAAAAGGTAGAGAATAATTAATGTCAAAAGGTAAGGTTAATTAATACTCCCTCTTTGCGTTTTTGAGTGTTTACAAAGTTTAATTTAATATTAATAATTGATTTGTTAAATTTAAATAAATATTATTAATTATTTATTGGATAAAAAATATGAAATAAAATGATAAATAATTAAATACATTATAAGAAAAAAGACAAATTATGACATCCAAAGTAAAAAAATATACTAGTTGTTCAATATATATAAAATTTTCAAAAATGATAATTAAAAATCAAAAAGTAAATATCTACCCTGCATGTTAGGGTATTCAGTGCAAAATATCAACACGTGATACTATTGAACACCGACGTGAAACATGACTATTTACATTTTTAATTTTAAGCAATAATATCATATGTATATTTTCATTTTTCATATAGTCATTTATTATTATTTTTTTATTTCTCTATATGGCATTTAATATATCAGCATCTTTTTCTTTTAAAAGTATAGTGCATAAAGTGTATACTAAATATTTTTTTATTTTTATAATAGAAAATTTGTTTATTAGTGTATTCAGTGCGTTGAAAAATAATAAAATATTGTGGACGAAAATGATACTATTGGTACTCACTCGTTTAGCAGTCACAAGTGGGTATTTTGGCTAAGTTATTTTGTCCTTTTTAATAAGTATTATTTGTGCGTAGAAAATGACAATTGGCAACGGTTTAGCCAATGAAAACATGTAACACATTTACCAATAACATCATGATAATTTAACTATACACAACACAACCATCTTTTTAGTTCATACAAAAATTATTCCTAATGTATTCTTAAAGGCATTTGTTACAAAAATAAAAAAATATAAATTTTGTACAATGGAATGTTATGGAAAGAGATTGCAGCTACTACTCACTCTCAAGTCAAATGATGGCGTGTAGTTCTCTTCCACCGTTGAGCCAATAAAATGTTTACATGTCAACAAATTATACTATTTTTTTTTAATTTATAATTTGTGGGACTTATATAATAACTTTTAAGTGTATTTTAGTAAAGATTGTGTTGTTAGTTTTTTGTTTTATTTTATAAAGGAGATTATTATAAACACAATATGTTAGGGCCTTTTCGAGTAATTTCATGTTCTTTTTTATTGTTTCAATTAAGCAATATTTGGACAAAATAGAGTTAAGTTAAATTTTTATTTATTTTTAAGATAGTTTTATTTTAAAATTTAAAATTAAAAAAAATATATCTAATAACTCTAATCAATATCAACCACTATTGCAAATGGTTAATTATTGACAAAATCACTCACACTTTACTTATTGTCGATATTACTTATTGTCGATAAATATTTTGATAATTATTGACAAAATCACTCTAACTCGAGTATACTAATTATTACAGTAGTGATTATTGCCTACCACTCTCACCATAATCACTCACAAGTGATTAGTCTATTTAGAGATTAGTGTGGATAATAACTTGCATTAAATTTTTAAAATAAAATATTTTTAGTATTTAATATATTAAAAATATATTTGATAAAAAAAATATTTGTTATAGATTGTGCTTCTAGTATATTTTTTTTAACTAAATATATTAGTGTTGTTATAATAGTATTTAAACGTAATAAAATTATAAAAATATATTTAAATGTGCCTTTTATTAGATATTTTTGTCTTTATATATATTTTTGATAATTAATTTAATTCTCATTTTTTGTTAGTAATTTTGATTTATAAATTTACTAACAAAAGAAATATTTAAAAGTATATTTTTAATTTTGATAAATTTTGGAATTATAGTATTATACATTACACTACTTAAAATTTATGTGTTTGTCCCTCCAATCACTATGAGCCAATTGGTTACCATCATGCTTACCATCAATGATGTATCACCACTCCAACTCCCATTGACTATCAAATTTAGCAACTATTATTTCCATTATTAAATTCTAAATTTATAATATTTAAATTATTCAATATTTAAAGTAATTTTATTCTAAACTTTATTGTTTTTTAAATATTAATCACTTATGTTATATTTTATTTGTACCATTAACCTTTAGATTTAACAATTTTATCAAATGTTAAGATTTAATTTAAAGAGATGAATAAATTTGATTCGAAACTAGTTTGAAGATGAAAGAAGTTAATATCATTCATTATATATACAAATAATTATTATCAACCAAATTTTTACAACCTCTTTAAATAGTCATAGAGAAAATGTTGTTGCAGGAGCAGAAGAAGAGAAAAATGGTGAAGTAGTAATAGTAGTATAACATAAGAGAAATAAATGGAAAAAGAAGAAGCCACGTGTCATTCCCTGAATCTCCCTTTCAAATTCAATGTCTCCAATGATGAGCGAAAAACTTGCAATGGCCAAAATCACTTCACATATATTTTACCTGCCACTCTCAATGCTCTCCCCTTTTATCTCTTCCTTCTTACACCACCATGTGTTTTCTTCACCTTCTCCATTCCTACACTTTTTTCATTTCACCATTTCCTCACTCACCTTCATGTTTGTTTCTTTCTTTCTCATTCTGATCTTCCACAATTCTTCGGTTCTTTCAAAAATGGATTCTTTGTTGCCTGTGGAAGTGCTTTTTTGAATTTTTTTTTTATTTTTGGGATATTGGGTTGTGTAAAAATCAAATCTTTTAGTTGTTTTTGATTTTGGGGTGATTTGGTTTGGTTTGGATTCGATTGGATGATTTTTGTGATGGGAGAAAGATGGCACCAGGGAATTGTTGCAGCTCTGAGGTAGCAGCTATATTAAGGGGAGGTGAGTGTTCCATGGAGGATCAAAATGGTGATACTTTGGGGAGTTTGAATCAGAATACTATTGTTGGCAAACCTCCAAGGGATCATTCTGTTATGCGTCATTGTACCAGCTCTTCATGGTTGGCTGAATCGGTAATTGATTTCTCTAATCAAATTGTACTTTATTTCATTTTGATATATGTATGTTTAATTTCAAGCTTGAAAATGATTTGAGTTTTGTCAATTGTGATGTCTTTGGATTATGTGGATTGTTGTTGTACATCAATTACAACCTCACATGCCAATTATGTTAATGTTACTATGTAGCATCTACACCTTAGATTCATTATGTGTTTGGTGTCTCCCATTGAGCATCGACACTTTAGATTGAATGTATGTCTAGTGTCTGAAACCGAGCATCGATAATTCAAATTGAAGATGTGCCAGGTGTCTGACATATGTTGGCATTCGTGATTACATTTAATAAATCTATTTTTTCAAAAAATACCATTGTCAACGGGTTAGTGTTGTGTCCGTTGGTGCTTTGTACAATATATATGTTTACTTGAGGCTTGGAAATGATTGAGTTTTCTTGATGATGTGATGATTATGTGGATTGTATAGTTGTACAATTACAATCTTCTTGCATGCCAATCATAGTCTTTAATTAACAATTATGTTGATTTTATTGTATGGTGGCTAGGAATCAAATATTAATACTATTGGCCTTAAATCGAACACAGAAGATAAATCAGAGTTTCCACTTACATTGAGATCTGGAAGCTGTTCAGAGAAAGGACCAAAGCAATACATGGAGGATGAGTTTATATGTATTGATATTCTTGGTGATATTGTTTCTCAACATCCAGATCTTCCATCTCCAGCAGCATTTTATGGGGTATGTCTAAATCTTGTTGCTGTTTGCATGCCGTTGTAAACAACATATATTTGTCATAATTGTACTTGGTCTATTTTCTACTCATACTCATGGAGATTGTGTACTATAATATGCAGGTATTTGATGGACATGGTGGTATTGATGCAGCATCATTTATCAAAAAGAACATCCTTCAGTTTATAGTTGAAGATTCTCAATTCCCATCTAGCATTAAGAAAGCATTAAAAAGTGCATTTGGGAAGGCTGATAATGCATTTAGAGATGCCAGTTCCCTTGATAGCTCTTCAGGAACCACAGCTCTAATAGCCCTTGTGTTGGGAAGGTAAGGGACCAAGGACCTAAGCACCATCAATCTGCATATATATAGATATAGGTTTCCAATCTTTCATGTATGCTAGTAACAATCTTTTAAGTCGCGATTATTGATATTGTATAAAATAAAGGTCAAATACACTTGATGCATCCATAATTGCAGTCGTAGAAACATCAAAACTTCAAAAAGCCTTGGCTAGCACATTAGACCATGTTTGGATAGACAACTTAATTAAGCGCTTATAGCATATATGTTTATATATAAGCTATTTCTATGACAAAAGATAAAATAAAGTCAAACTATTTTCATATAAACTATCTTGGAGACCTTATGAAAATAAATTGAAAACAATTTATGGACATGTCATAATTCCATAAGCTCTCTCGAAGAGCCTCATAAGTGTTTATGCCAGTTGATAAACTCAAATAAGTCAATCTACACAGAATGTAAATTGATAGTTAATTTATATACACTAACAAACTCCCTATGTTTCAGAGCCATGCTGATTGCAAACGCTGGAGATTCACGCGCTGTATTGGGGAAGCGTGGCCGAGCAGTCGAACTTTCTAAAGACCATAAACCAAACTGCACTTCTGAAAGATTAAGAATTGAAAAACTAGGCGGTGTAATCTATGATGGATACCTAAATGGACAACTATCAGTAGCACGCGCACTAGGAGATTGGCACATTAAAGGGTCAAAAGGTTCTAAAAGTCCTTTAAGCTGTGAGCCAGAGCTAGAAGAAATAGTACTAACAGAAGAAGATGAATTTTTGATAATGGGGTGTGATGGATTATGGGATGTTATGAGTAGTCAATGTGCTGTTACAATGGTTAGGAAGGAACTTGTGCAGCATAATGATCCTAACATATGTGCTAAGGTACTTGTTACCGAGGCACTACAAAGAAACACTTGTGATAATCTCACAGTTGTTGTGGTTTGTTTCTCTAAAGATCCACCTTCTAAAATTGAAATTCCTAGATCACATAGGAGAAGGAGTATTTCAGCTGAAGGACTTGATCTTCTCAAAGGTGTCTTGAATGGTAGATGAATGAATGAATTTTTTTTAGTGAATTGTACAGATTGAAGTTTTTGGGTACTCATACAAATACTATAGACATCCAATCCAATTTTTGGCCTCTCAAAATTTGCAAAGTCAATTTTTTGAGAAATGGCTCATCAATAAGTCTCTTTTAGCCAAGTGGTGGTGAATTGCACAAGAATACAACAACAAGCATTCAAAAACTTGTTCAAGCTCTAGCTTATTAGCTTATTCTAATACTTTTGTATGTTTCTCACTTCTTATTAGCTTATCTATCACAACTTTTTTTGAGTTTATTGTAAATTTGTAAGGATCATTCAATTTTGTTAATTGTACACATATTTTTATTTTTTTTAAATGAATAGCCACCATCTTTGTTATAGGAAAAATTGTACACATACCTCTTATATAAATTATGTTAAATGACATATACTCAAATATTTTTATGCAATGGAGGGAAGGTGTGTAAGTGTAACTAAGAGGAGATAGTTGTGCATCTTGATTAGAAATAGAAGTAGGTATTTCAGGGTTTGCAACATTACACAGCAATCACTTAATGTTACACTCAATAATTGTGTACATAGTTGTGTATAGTTATTAACATTATACTCATTTAAATATAACCAAGTGGTTGAGGTAATTATTGTTTATGATCTTGAGTTAAGAATTAATCGAACACACAAGAGGAACCCAATTTAACATGATAACAGACCGACTTTGACTGATCTGATGCAATTAACGAAGGCCTAAAAGATTCTTGAATTAAGACATTTCACTGACTAACAAATGCAATATGAAGTGAAGGACCACCATAATTCACATACACCTTTATTTCTAGCCACATGATGTCAATCATACTATGATCACAACCATCAAACAACAACAATCACCTTACGCAAGGATATGCGTTCGAAATCAGACAATGATATGAAAATCATAGACCTCTCCACGACAACTCTAATGGTACTCTAAGGAATGTTATATAAAGAAGGTCATTATCAAGCTAAAAATCCAAGTATACTCCGAATCAATTAGCAACACAGTATCTAATACATATTTTCTAACCCATCATATAAATGTCTATCAAATTTATGCCAAAATTATATTATTTGGTAGATTCTATTAAAATTCAATCAATAAAAAACAATGTTAAAAAAAAAAAAATTAGAAATGTGTTACCAATTTATTTGTCAGCAACAACAAAAGTTAACAGAACAAACATGTACATCAATAATAACAAGGATTCGTTTTGTTGAGAGAAGCTGGTGTCTGTCTCCGACACCGTTTCATTAGAGATGAGATTATTGCAACATTCTTCAATCTCTTCACGCCCTTACGTGTCTTTTCTGAATTATTGTTTGCACTTTCAAACGCATTACTCTTCTTCTTCTTCTTCTTTGCCGCCAACACAAGACCATGTTTGCCAGCTCATACTTGACCAAAAAACCGCTTCTGAGGCGCTCGATACCTTCAGATGGGCCTCAACCTTCTCCAAATTCACCCATTCACAATCCACATACCGTGCTTTAATCCACAAACTCTGTATTTTTCGCCGTTTCGATACTGTCAAGCAGCTGCTCGACGAAATGCCTAGCTCAATTGGAGCTTCCCCGAGCGACGATATCTTCATAACGATAGTTCGGGGACTCTCCCGAGCCCGAATGACCAGAAGGGTCATCAAAGTTGTTGACTTGGCTTATAAGTTTCATGGCACACCTTCTTTGAAGATTTTCAACTCAATTTTGGATGTGCTTGTGAAAGAGGACATTGACATGGCTAGAGAGTTTTATAGAAAGAGTATGATGGAGAGTGGTGTTCAAGGAGATGATTACACTTTTGGGATTTTGATGAAAGGTCTTTGTTTAACAAATAGGATTGGTGAAGGTTTTAAGCTTTTGCAGCTTATCAAGTCGAATGGGGTTACCCCAAACACTGTCATTTACAACACTTTGCTCCATGCACTTTGTAGGAATGGAAAAATTGGAAGGGCTAGGAGCTTGATGAATGAGATGGCGAACCTCAACGATGTCACCTATAATATTTTGATATCTGGGTATTGTAAGGAAGAGAATTTGGTTCAAGCTCTTGTGTTGCTTGAGAAGTGCTTTGCCATGGGTCTTGTACCTGATGTTATCACCATAACTAAGGTGGTTGAGATTCTATGCAATGCCGGCCGTGTCACCGAGGCTGCTGAGGTTCTTGAAAGAGTTGAGAGCTTGGGGGGTTCACTTGATGTTGTGGCTTACAATACATTGATAGAGGGGTTTTGTGGAGTGGGAAAAGTGAAAGTTGGACTTCATTTCTTGAAACAGATGGAGAATAAAGGTTATCTTCCAAATGTGGATACCTATAATATACTGATAAAGGGGTTTTGTGAATCTAGGATGTTGGATTTGGCTCTTGATCTATTTAATGATATGAAAACAGATGGAATTAAACGGAGTTTTGTTACTTTTGACGCGATGATTAGAGGTTTGTGTTCAGAAGGAAGAATTGAAGACGGTTTTTCAGTTTTGGAGTTAATGGAGGAAACCAAAGAAGGCTCTAGAGGTCACATTAATCCTTACAATAGCATAATATATGGTCTCTTTAAGCAAAATGGTTTCGACGAAGCCACTGAGTTTCTAACAAAGATGGGTAAATTGTTCCCTAGAGCGGTTGACAGAAGCATGACGATTCTACAGCACTGCAAGGAAGGTAGTACTATTGAAGAAGCAAAGAGGGTATATGATAAGATGGTTGAGGAAGGTGGAATTCCAAGCATTCTAGTTTATAACTGTCTTGTTCACGGCTTTTCCGAACAAGGTAGTATCCGAGACGCAATAGAGCTTATCAATGAAATGATAGCTAATAACTGTTTTCCCGTTGCATCAACATTCAATGCTATCATTACTGGGTTTTGTAGAGAAGGAAAAATTGAAAGTGCCTTGAAGTTCATGGAAGACATCACTGCAAGAGGTTGTGTACCTAACACAGAAACTTACAGCACTTTGATTGATGTGTTATGTAGGAAAGGGGAGCTTCAGAAAGCCTTGCAGATCTTTTTAGAAATGGTAGAGAAGGGCATCCTTCCAAACCATTTTATATGGAAAACATTGCTACTCACTTTGAGTCTACAAAAAAATTTCAGTAAGAATATGTCTAACATAGATTATTTACTCTAGTGGATTAGAGAAATTGTGACATCTGCTTTGGAGCATTCCATGTTTTTAATTATCAATACCATATAAGTTACTTGATAAGAGAAACAATGATTTAGTCCAAGAAATTTTAGGCTTTGAATAATTTGGTCCTTGGACAAAAAAAACGAAACTTAAAAAATGATCCTGAAATAGACATTCACCGTTCACATTAGTTCTTTTGTGTCAGACCAATTTAATCTTTCAAATTGTCTTTTAAGAAACTATTATGATAATCAATTTTAGTTAACATTTTTAAAATTTGTTACTTTTATGAAATAAATTGTCTGAGCCAACAATTTCAAATTAAATTCACAATTCATAGCCACTTTGTTGGCAGGACTCAGCAGCATTAGTTTGCGGCTATAATTTTAGATTCTTTTACTGAAACTCAAGTTAGATATTAATACTTGTCTGTCGTCACATATCAGTGATAGACACCGACAGCTAGTGTCACTGAGATCTACACAAATTAGGCCCCACATTCAATTTCTTAGTTCAGCACCCTTTTATCAATGATTTTTAAATCTTACATGTACATGCACCTTGTAGTGACTAGTACCTGCAGAACTTATCTTTATGGTTATGGGTCTCCATAACAGGAGCAAAGTCCTGGTTGGTGAAAAATTGAGTTGCCACCTTCAGTTTAGAGCTCTCTTGCCGTGATTTTTATAAGATCCAATGTCTAATTTCTGGCCTACCATGATATTCCACTGTGGTTAGTGTTTTTCCAAGCACTAAATTCATCATTTTCTATTGTAAAACAAAAATAATCAACAGTAAAAAGTTAAACGAATCAATTGTCACACCGACAATACGACTAAATGCATGTTTAGGATCACGGTGAGTTCGTCTTCTTGATTGTGAAAAACCATCGTGATACCAAACATACACTAATTTGATTGGTTGTGACTGAGCTAACTGGACAAGAGTAGGTAGCATGTCACTTTTACACCATAGGTATATTTGGATTTTTGTTGGACTTTTCATCTATAGGATAAAAATGAACACATTTTCTTCATTTGTTTATCATAATGATAATGATGAATTGGATATATATTATACAGGACAGGTCCAAAGATGTTCAGAAATCAGAAAATAATATGACGTAGTTATTTGTCCTTTTCTTTTAGCCTTGCTGTATGAATTAGGTTAAGCAAATATCAACAGTAAAATAATTCCTTTTCCATATAAGTTGTGTGTCTTATACTCTTATGTAAGCTACTCATAGTAATTTTTCTATTTATTCTATACATATATACTTTACAATTTGGCATGATACGTGGAGATTGCAGCAAAATTTTGTAGAAATTATGCTACCTACCACAGAAAATCCAATAAAATATATTGTAAATTATAGTAGAAATTGCACTCATCTCCTCTAACTTATGCTTAAAAATTTATATTAAATATTATTTATTAAAAAAATTTAAATTTTTGTAGTGTTTTTTATAATATTTCAAATATACTAAAAGAAGTTATTAAAAAATTTAAATATTACATACTTAAGAGAAAAGTTTTTAAAAAGTTAAAGGTAAAATATGATATATTTAAGTTTTTAAAAAGCTAAAAGTAAAATATGATATATTTATATGAACATAAAAACTTAAAGTTTTCCTCAATGCAACTGCATTACACTTGTTCCATAGTGAGATTCTACAAAGAACTTTGTTTATTTCCTGTGAAGACATTTTATGAACACAAGTTTAACTGGTCTTTTTGTTACAACTTTTCCAAAAACGATTTTTAAATTATTATTATTTCTTTTACAAAATTTTTGAAAAAAATAAAAATAAAACTTCAAATAGAAAATGGATTTAAATAAATTATCTTAAAATTTGATTTTAAATATGTTATTTGTTTGTTGTAATTTTTTAGATTATAAAATTTCAAAAAACATTAAATAAAAATTTATTTTGAGAAAGTCTTCTTAAAATTATTTTTGAGAGATAATATGTTTCTCCAATGTTGTTTTACAAGGTGCATATTTTTTCTATGGCTAAAAACTGATTTTCCCAACTTGAATAAAAAAAGTGAAAGATAAGATCTGTTTTTTGATCCTTTTGTTTTTGTTATCACTTTCAGCTTTCATACATTATTGGTTTTGGGAGTATCTTTCAAAAACTAC
Organism: Cicer judaicum; assembly: GCA_037974835.1. Classification (NCBI taxonomy): domain Eukaryota; kingdom Viridiplantae; phylum Streptophyta; class Magnoliopsida; order Fabales; family Fabaceae; genus Cicer; species Cicer judaicum. The sequence goes on from JBBPBS010000738.1 coordinate 9,791,659, forward strand.
TTTTGTTCATGTGTGGTAACCACTGTGCTTCAACACGCTAAATCGGTTAATATTTTTTACAAGAGTGCTCAATAAATTTTGTGTCGTTGAAGAAATTTGTGAAAAATGATGAAACCCTCTCTACATTCATGAATTGGATAACAAAGTTTTTTATTCTCATTTATTTAATAAATCAAAACCATTAATTAAATCTCACGGTTTATTTTATCCAATAATTAGGTGAGACATATAGTTGTTTTCTCATATTAGACACCCTCAAATGTCTAAATTATTTTATAATTTTAATACAATATTAATTACCTTTTATTATTAATATATATTTATTTATTAATTACCTTTTATTATTAATATTTATATATATTTATTTATTTATTATTAATATATATTTATTTTATTATTAATATATATCAAAAAAATTAACTAATTGTAATCAATAAAGATGTTTAAAAACAAATCAATAAAATTAATTATAATTAATAAGAATATTTGAATACGATCAATAAAATTAATTATTTAAAAAAAAAATTGTGAGACAATTAAAATGAAACAAAATGACATATAAAGTATATAATTTGGAATTGTGTCTGTATTCTCCTTTAAACACCACATATTAATACATTGAGATTCACATAAATTCATTCATACCATATATTTTTTATCTATAATTTGTACATATGTATAATCATTATTAATTATTGCATCACTCATTATCAACTTTTCATTTTCATATAGGTCAAATATTTTTATCTAAGCAACTGAAATAGTTTAAGGAATCAAACATAAAAACGTTCTTTATATGGTCAAATCTTTTATAAAATTGAACACACTACGCCCAACATGTTTTAAATAAAAAATTCCAGATTTAGAATCTGATTAACATTTTGACTTAATATGTTCTTCTTTTTTTTTTTTTTAATCAAAATAATAATGACACTTTATTAAAAAATTGAGAATATTTTTGACCAATTTTATATTTTGTTAAAACAAAAAAAGTTGAGAAGTTATTTCTAAATTCTCTTCCCACAACCCAACCTTGAAAAATAAAACCCATTTTGTTCTCAAACTTCATCTTCTTCAACAAAACCAACACCAAAATTTTCATCTTTTGAATTCAACCATGGTGTTCAAAGAAGCAGGTTCATCATCCTATTCACTTCCACCTTATCCACGTGAAGACACACCACTTCTCACCAAATCACAACCACTCTCTTCCCAATTCAAAACCTTGGCAAACATCTTCATCTCCATCGTCGGCGCCGGAGTTCTCGGACTTCCTTACAGTTTCAAAAGAACCGGTTGGGTCACCGGTTTGATTATGCTGTTTTCCGTCGCTTATTTAACCTACCACTGTATGTTACTTCTCGTCAACACTCGCCGGAAACTCGAATCTATATTGGGCTTTTCGAAAATCAAATCTTTCGGTGATTTGGGATTTGCTATTTCAGGCTCATTGGGCCGTTTATCGGTTGATTCGATGATTGTACTTTCTCAAGCTGGTTTTTGTGTTAGTTATCTTATTTTTATTGCTTCAACTTTAGCTTTTCTCACCGCCGGTGACTCCTCCGGTGAGACGGTACCGGTGTTTATCGGTTTGACGCCGAAGGTTTTGTTTCTTTGGGGGTGTTTTCCTTTTCAATTAGGGTTGAATTCGATTAAGACTTTGACTCATTTAGCCCCTTTGAGTATCTTTGCTGATGCTGTTGATATTGCTGCTAAGAGTGTTGTTATGGTGGAAGATGTTTTTGTTTTTGTGAATAATAAGCCTCATTTGGAAGCTTTTAAGGGTTTTTCTGTGCTTTTTTATGGTGTAGGTGTTGCTGTTTATGCTTTTGAAGGGATAGGAATGGTTTTGCCTTTGGAAACTGAGACTAAAGATAAAGAGAAATTTGGTAGAGTTTTAGGTTTAGCTATGGGTTTGATTTCTATAATATTTGGTGCTTTTGGTGCTTTAGGTTATTTTGCATTTGGTGAAGAAACAAAGGATATTATTACTAATAATTTAGGTCAAGGTTTGATAAGTATTGTGGTTCAATTAGGACTTTGTATTAATTTGTTTATTACTTTTCCTTTGATGATGAATCCTGTTTATGAGGTGTTTGAGAGAAGGTTTTGTGATTCTAGGTATTGTCTGTGGTTGAGGTGGTTGTTGGTTTTGGTTGTGAGTTTGATGGCACTTTTGGTGCCTAATTTTGCTGACTTTCTTTCACTTGTTGGAAGCAGTGTGTGTGTTGTTCTTGGATTTGTGTTGCCTGCTATGTTTCATTGTATGGTTTTCAAGGAGGAGTTAGGTTGGAGATGCATTCTTTCTGATGGGGCAGTTATGGTTTTTGGATTTTTTGTTGCTGTTGTTGGAACTTTTACTTCTGTCACAGAGATTCTTTCTCCTAAGGCCTAGTTGATTTTTGGCTCAAAAAGTTTGTGACAGATGAAAACTTCTTTGGTCTTGATGGATAATTGAGCAACTTGGGTCATCAATTGGATTTGATAATGGTATCAAGTGTTTTTTGTTGATTGGATCATGATTATCTATCATGAAACCTTCGAATGTATGTTTTTCTTTTATGTAAAAAGTTGTAGCTCTATTTGTTGGAATTGAAGAATTAAAGAGAAAAGTGAACATATACAAGTGTACCTTAATATTTTTTAAGTTTGAGAAATATTACATTAATTTGCTGTTTGAAATTTTCTTTTTGATCCATAGGATCATAATACTATTATTAAGATCCTATCAACCATAAAATACACCAAGTCCTTGCACAAAAAATTCTTTTTAATAGCCTCTCTCTTTGGTATTTAGTGTATAATAACCACCAGGTACAATCATTTTGTCAATGGTCAAAAACAATTTCTTAAAGTACCATTCCAACCTATTTGGTGTTTAATACTCAATTTATAAATGATCAATTAATGGAAAAACTTAGGTGTGAAAGAAATCAAAGAATCAAATATTCAATAATCAAACCTTTAATCTAAGCATTCTTTAAATTGACATGTTTTGTGTCAAAGGAATTAACAAATGTAATCTTTAATTTATTTAGTAAAGCAAGGTGTGTGTCCTCATAATTGCATAAATTAATTGAGGTGATTGAAATCTATTTAAATAATTGACCTCTCATTAAATATGTTTTTTCAAATATATTAGCTAAAGATCGAATCTCTAACTAAATTAGTTGGGGATCCTTTATAATCTTAACGTTTATCTTTAATAAATGAAATGAGATTTTTATTGAATAATTAATTGTAGTTATGTTTATTAAGTTTTGCATATATATTCAGGTAAGCATTAGCTAGATGTAGTTTGAAAGATGGTGATATCTTGAGTCACATATGAGTAGTTAGAAAGTGGTTGATCTTTAATGTGAAATCAGGTATTCAAATAATAATAATCAGAAGTACGAATTTTTTCCTACTTAAATTACTTAAAATAGAAGAAGACATTGACTATATTCCTTTTTTAAAAGAAACTACCTATAAAACTCACATACAATAATTTAGAATAAAAGGGTATTTCAAACTTATATTGGAATGACAATTTTAATTCTTTTATTTCAATTAAGGATGTTAAAACAACATTCTCTCTCTTCCTATTCATAAACAAAAATAAATTAACAAAAATTAATATATTTAATTTATAATTAAATATATCAATTTTTATTGAGCTACTTGTGCATCGAATACTTCTTACAAGTAAAACAATAGTCATTTAGGATTTTTTTTTCTAATAACTCATTTTTTTTAAATATTTACTAATTTACTCTTTTTTAAAATTATATATTAATATACTTTTTTTTTATCTTACAAGTCACATTTGTAAATAACAATTATTTTTAAAGAAATATGCGTTTGTATAGACTTAAGTTACTTTTTTAAATAGAAAAATTCAATTTCCTTTATTAATTTAATATATATATATATATATATATATATAATTCATAAAAATTTATAAATACAAATTTTAAATTACATATATTGACTATAGTTGTCTGTAACATTTGGACAATATTTTCGAGTATAACAAGTTAACTGACATAGTCCGTATTTTTTTTTTTAATATTTTTTAAATTAATTTCATTTTTTTATATTATAAAATAATATAAAATTTGACGATACACCTCGTTGTCATACCGCTGAATATCAATAAAAAGTTGATCATATGATCGTTTATAATGTAATATAGTAAAATGTTAATTTATTTTTTCTTATGTATATATTACTAAGAACCCTCGTACCTTTGGTATGAAAAAGTAATAACAAGGTGTATCACCAAAGAAATTAAAAGTGTCAAAAAAATGTGGACTATATTGGTTAATTGGTCATACTCAAAAATATTGTCTAAATCTTACAAGTAACTCTAGTCTATCTATGTAATTTAAATTTTATATTTATGTATTTTTATAAATTATATTAATTATATATATAATATTTTTTAAAAAAGTTTTAAAAAAAATTAATTTTTTATTTTTAAAAAATGACTTACAGAAATCGCTTTTGTAAATAGACTTCTATAAAATAGTTGTCATTTGTGAATGAAAAAAAAATAGATATATAATTTAAGAAATAAAGTAGAGTAGTAATTTTTTAAAAAAAAATGGGGTATTGAAAGAAAAACCTAATCAGCTCACCAAATTATTGATAGCATTTGCAAGCTTTAAGTATTAATAGTCTCAAATATACATCACAATCTACAATACGATGTATCTTCATTCTCTTACACACTCTGCTTCTGAAGCCTATAAAGAGTGATCAACCTTAAGCTTTAATAAATAATAAATAAAGTGATAAATTCATGTACATTTACAATATAAAACCTTTTTACCATATTTAAACGGTAAAATATGACTAAAGTTTTTTTTAGGTACAAATATATATACACAAAAAATTAGAATGGCAAATAATAAAATAGAATTATAATAACTTCATAAAGATATAGTTTGACGAGTTAAACTTTTAGAAATGACTAATAAAAATAGCATTATAATAACTTTTTAGAGATATGATTTGACTTAGTCAATTGAACTAAATAAAATAGTAAATTTATTTCATAAAATAAAATAGTAAATTTATTTCATAAAATAAAATAGTAAAATTTCAATTAACATACCAAAAAAAAAAAGGTCAATTTTGACGTGTAACAGAGGCAAAAGGAGAAGATTAGAAGAAGGTAATAAAATGGTAGACATTGAAAAATGAAAGACCCATGTTATTAACAACTAAACATCACATGAAGAAAAAAAAGCAAAAGATTTGAGAAAAAAGTGGAAACAATAATTTTAAGAGTGTTTCATACGTGACGTGATCCATTTGCAAAACCAGCAACACCACAAATAGAACAACAACAAAAAAAAAACAATATTTTCACCACATCTTAATCAAGTACTTCACATCCAAGCAATTTCCGAGTTAAATTAAAAGTACCCATTTCATTGGTAATTCTAAAAGTTAAAATTAAATAAAAAAGATTTGATTTTTCAATCTGGGTTTGTGATGTCTTGTTCTTCTTCATCGGGATCGGAGGAAGATGATGAGGGGTTTGAGTCTTATCGGAAAGGTGGTTACCATGCCGTTAGAATCTCCGATCAGTTCGCCGCCGGTAGGTATATAGCTCAGAGGAAACTTGGTTGGGGTCAATTTTCTACTGTTTGGCTTGCTTATGATACCAACACCTCTGTATGTTTTTCTTCTTCTTCTTCTTTTTCTCCTTTATTCAATTCACCAATTTTTTTTTTAATTTTAATCATTTCAACATGTGATGGATGATTCATGTTTTGGATTTTAAAGTTTTTTTTTTTTTTGGAATGTTTGTTGTGTGTTATGATGCATGTTTCTTATTTGTAATATATATTTTATTTTATTTAATGTTGTTTTCTGTTACTGAATGAATGGATCTAAATCAGGTTTTTTTTTTCTTCTCTTTTTGTTCAAAGTGTGTTACAATTACAAATTCCCAAAATTCCTTTTGTGTTGGAATTGGAATGGCTGAAAATGGGTGAATGGTCCTCACAAAATGTGACCTTTTTACATTTTGTTTTTGTCTTTTTATGTAGAGGGGCAATAAATGTGTCTGTTTGAACTTTGAACTGGTTGATATTTTTGGTGCTTTTTTTATGCTCATTGTTTTTTTTTTTTTTTGTATATAATCTAACACATGTAGGGCTATTTATGTTTGTTGGAAGTATATGGAATGGAAGTAATTGTCTTTCTCAAGTTCATTTTTGATTCAGGAGTTTTTTTCACTGTTAAGATTTAGAAGCCTTTTTTTATGTCTACAGTCAAATTTTCATGGATCCAAAACTTCTGATACCATAAATGGCATGAATTATTATTGTAGGATCTTGCTAATATTTGAATGTTAAATGGGAGAAGCTTTACTTAGATACACACTATGGTAGTATTTGGTAGACATATTTGAATAGAATGAAACAGAAAACTTGGGTTCTATTTTATGTTTGGTGAAGATTAAAATCCAAACAAAACAGTACACAAAGTAAAACAAGTGGCAGTACTCAATTCCGTTTGTTTGTTTAGGCTTTTGGGAGAGTCCAAATGGATTTCTATTGAAGCTCTCTTTCACATGCTTTGAAATTGATTTTGACGAGAAGTAAACTTGATTCCTCATCTAAAACAAGCAATAAATTAAACCGAAAAGAACAAAACAGAACAAGTAGTTTCATCCTGTTTTAATTGCATGTCATATGTTACTTATGTCACAATTCATTGATCCAGCTGGGTGGTTCTCCGAGCCCTTGTTGCTAGGAATAATATCCAATTTCATAATATATTTATGTTTATTTCAAAAGTTTTCTGTATAAGTGAACATTATGTTTGCGCTTGTATTGCATATTGTTTACCTGACTAATGATGGTTTTTAATTTTTTTTTGCACCCCTCATGTCTTTTTCTAATTTTAAGATTGTGGTTTTCAGTCATATGTTGCTCTCAAAATCCAGAAAAGTTCAGCCGAGTTTGTTCAGGCTGCCCTGCACGAGATCAATGTTCTTTCATCCATTGCTGATGGTGATCCATCAAATTCAAAGTTTGTTGTCCAATTAATTGATCACTTTAAGCACACGGGTCCAAATGGGCAGCACCCTTGCATGGTCCTCGAGTTTCTCGGTGATAGCTTACTTCGTTTGATCAGATATAACCATTACAAAGGTCTTCCATTGAATAAAGTTAGAGAGATTTGCAAATACATTTTGATTGGTTTGGATTACTTGCATAGCGAACTTGGTATAATCCACACCGACTTAAAACCTGAAAACATTCTTCTATTTTCAACTATTGATCCTGCCAAAGACCCACTTAGATCTGGAATGTCCCCGATTTTAGAACGGCCTGAGGGAAATGCAAATGGCGGACTTACGAGTCTCATCGAGAAAAGGCTGAAAAAGAGAGCAAGGAGGGCAGTTGCTAAGATATCGGGAAGAACAACTTTCATTGAAGGAAGAGGAGAAGCTGCAAAATCTGATAAAAATGTCGATGGTATTGACACGAGATGCAAGATTGTCGATTTCGGAAATGCGTGTTGGGCTGATAAGAAGTTTGCAGAAGAAATACAGACAAGGCAATATAGAGCTCCTGAAGTTATACTGAAATCTGGTTATTCCTTCTCTGTTGACATGTGGTCTTTCGCATGCATTGCTTTTGAACTTGCAACTGGAGATATGTTATTTACTCCAAAAACTGGACAAGGTTATAGTGAGGATGAGGTATGCTGATTTTTTCTAGTAAACTATTATGAACTGATTGGCTTAGGTTTCCTTGCATTACTGAAAGACAAAACTGGATACCAATGCATTAGCTTAGATGTCAAGTTGACAAATTTTCTACACACTCTGATATGCATGTTTTCAACTTTTCAAATAACTGTTTCATGATCATGTTATTCATTTGTTGCTTTGAACAATAAAAATGACCATGGTGCTGATTTCAGGATCATCTTGCCATGATGATGGAACTCCTAGGAAAGATGCCGCGGAAGGTGATTGATTACACTCTCATTGTCTGCATATTTTAATTCTTGAATATACTGTGGCATATCTAATGCTTGTGGATTGCAGATTGCTATTGCTGGAGCTCAATCCAAGGATTTCTTTGACAGGCACGGCGATCTAAAACGGATTCGAAGACTAAAATATTTGCCACTTGACAAATTACTGATTGATAGATATAAATTTTCAGTCAACGATGCTCGTGAGTTTTCAGAATTTCTTTTGCCACTTTTCGATTTTGCGCCTGAAAAACGACCAACTGCGCGACAGTGCCTCCCACACCCATGGCTGAACTGCAAGGAGTCAGCTCCAAATGAAATGAGAAATGAATCTACTGTGGAAAAGGTTAATGTTGGGATGAGTAACCTTCAAATCAAGGTGGGAAAATGATGTGAGCCGTTAGATCGAAATCTGATAGTTTGAATTGTTTGACTTAGACAAATGCATCATGTCTGACTGCATGGAATCCAAATCCATGTTTTGACATAGTCTCACAGCTTTAACATGAACGACCGTTGATTGTGATTTGTTTTTGTTTTATTAAATTTTATTGAGATTCTTTCCAGTGGATTATTAACTACATAGATGTAAATCAGTAAAGAATTTTGTTCATCCAGAGATATATATATTATTATTCACGTGTTGTAAGTCGTTACATTCATCCAAATCTACTTTTGTCTTTTCCTATTAGAAAAATAGGAGAATTTGCGTCTATAATTTCAATTTTGTTTCTTTGCTGCTTTATTTAAATTTTTATAAGTCTGGTAGAAGATTTAATTTTTCAGTGATCATTTTAATTAATTTAATTAATTTAATTAATAATCAAATGAATAATTAATATTATATATATATATATATATATATATATATATATATGTATGACCACGATTATAAAATTATCATTCACTTTATTCTTTAGAAGGATCAAATTTATATTTAGATTTTTTTTCAACAAAAATAAAAAAATTATTTAATAATTTAAAAAATATACAAATTAATTTTAAAAATAATAATAACAAAAATAAATTTTTAAATATTGATATTATAGATATTTTTTTATTCAAATTCGTAATTTGATAATTCAATGAATTAATTATGATATATTTACCAAAGATAAAAAACGTAAACGGTTAACCTCTTAACCGACACACGTTGGTTGCAAGTTTCAGTTTGAATCAAACCGCCATATTCCAAAACACAAAACAAACACACCTCTCTCTGTGAGTGAGTGAGTGAGTTAAACGTCGACGTTTAATTAGAAACCCTAGCCTAGGATCCCTAATTCCAGTTCCACGCAGTTCATGTTCGTCGCTATCCCGGCGGTAGAGCTTGATGGCGACCATAAGGCCATTGCCGGAGGCTCTTCGTAGTTCAATTCGTTCTGGCATTTCCTTGTTCGATTTTACAAGAATCGTCGAGGAACTCGTTTACAATAGCCTCGACGCTCGTGCTTCGAAGGTACTATCTTTGATCTCCTACTGTGTAACTTTGTTTTCTATGTTTTGGTAATCACAGCCAGTTATTATAGAGAGAGAAGTCAAATTTGAAAATTGCTTTAGCTTTGAGATTTCTTACTATACCATTAACTGTGTGTTGTCTTTGTTTTAGGTATCAGTGTTTGTTAATGTTGGGAGGAGTTACTTAAAAGTAGTTGATGACGGTAATTTTTATTTTTTTTTTATTTTTTTTAGAAATGTATATTTATATTTGCATGTTCAAAATCTGTAACTAAGTTTAGTTTTTTGTGGATCGTTGTGGTTTCAATGCATGGTTTGGTTTTGTAGGAGATGGAATCACTCGAGATGGACTGGAGTTGGTTGGAGAAAGATATGGTGTGTTTTTCTTCAATGTTGCTGGTTGATTCATGTAAATATGTGATCATTTTGATGCGCCTTCATGCTTCTTTTCTTGTTGGTCGTTTTCTGAATTTAGCTGTCTCAGGCGATACTAGTTTTTTTTTTTTTTTTTTCCCCTAGAAAAAATGTATGGTGGAAGATATTTGGTGATCAAAGGGGCCATCAAAAGAAACTTATATTGTTTTTTAAGATTTTTCTACTTACCAATGGGACGTAGTTACTTGATAAATTTCTCTTTATGTGGTGACCCAGATGACTAAGTGTGTATTTGGAAACTTCAATTTTGGTGGTGGAGATGTGTCAGTCTCGAAGATACACCTACTAGCCAGTGTTGGTTTACCACATGGAGGATGGCTTCCTGTGTTTCCAAATTTTTGTCTCGAAGCTTAGTGACTTTACCTATCTGCCATCGCGCACTCAATTTTTGTGTTATATGCGATATGATTTAGTATTTAATTTCTTTGACTGCCTTTTCAAATTGCCATATATGCTGTTGTTCTTCACAGTCAGTTTTATATAAGTTTATGAACATAATTTGCTATCCCTGGACTCTAAACATTAGTTAGTAAAGGTAACTCGGTGGTCATGGTCTGTTGCTATGGGTAAAACTTGACATCTAAAATACAACAATAGTGGGTTTCTATTAGGTGTTTATCTTTCATGAATTAAGTTTCGTTGCTGTCGTTGATAATATAGTTTATGCATATTTGTCAAGCAGCAACATCAAAGTTTCTTAATTTGGCTGACCTAAATGCCACAAGTGGAAACTTTGGTTTTCGTGGTGAAGCTTTAGCTTCCATCTCCGAAATCTCTTTGTTGGAAATAGTGACGAGAGCTTATGGAAGGGCAAATGGATATAGAAAAGTATTGAAGGTAGAGATAACTTCCAATGTTTTATTCTGGTAGACTAATCATATTATAGCTGCTAGTATTAATGCAAGGTGTGATATTTTCTTTATTGTAATTGACTGCAGGGTTGCAAGTGTTTACATCTTGGTATTGATGGTGATAGAAAAGAAGTAGGCACAACAGGTTATAAATTTGATTAATCTGATAGTTGCATAGTTTTTTGTTTCTTCGTATGACTAAGGGTGACACCAATTCATGCATAGATGCCATTCAATTTTCCTAAATTTACACGCTGTTTCATGAGATTTAGACAGTGTTTGGTATATAGATTAGAATAGGGTATAGTATAATCTATGGAGTCTGTGATATATTTGGTGCATATTGAAAGGGAAATAGAATATAACATAATGTAAGAAAAGTGGTGCATTCTGTTTCCACTGAAAGGGTGGAATGCAAGAGTTCTGTTTTGATCGCGTGCCAATCGCTATTCTAGAGTCATGGAAATCCTACAGTCATTAAACTTCCCTTTTAGTCTTTTGACTTTGAGCTAATTAGGATCTCAGGATTGTTTTCTGTGTTTTATGGCTCTCTATTTAGGATCTTATTATTCTATACTTTTGGTCTTTTGATTTTCACTTTATTGATTGCCAGATTAGACAATTTTTAATCTGTCTGCCTCCCCCCACTTGATAATCAATCTTTCCTTTGGCTTTCTGTTATATTATTTTCTCTCATAATCTCTCTTTTACACCAAGAAATCTGCAATACATGTTCCATATTCATTGCATTTATGCGACTAGAAAAGCCTTTCTTGATGATGAATACTTTTATCTGGTTTCTTTAATACAATAGATTAATTGCTAATTAAGACCTTTTGTTTTTCAGTCATTGTCTGTGAAATATTTTACAACCAACCAGTTCGGAGGAAACACATTCAATCCAGGTTGCTTTTCTCTTGTCCCATTATACAAGCGACATGTTTTCTGAAGTCGTATTATGGACTCTTTGTTTCTTTTTCTAAATTTTGGATTGACTGATGAATTCTGTCTCTGAATTGGAAGCCCCATTAAGGTACTTCAATCAATCAAGAACTGTGTAATGCGGCTTGCACTTGTGTGCCCAAATATTTCCTTCAAAGTTGTTGATATTGAAAGGTATTTTCTCTGCAAAACCTCAAGTTATATCTTTTTTTTTTTTTGGTTTTGAAACACTTTTTATACCCTACGTGTAGAGAGGATGAGCTTTTTTGTTCACATTCTTCTCCTTCTCCGCTGTCCCTTGTAACCACTGGCTTTGGGGTGGAGGTCACAAACTCTCTTCATGAATTAGAAGTTGAAAACGGTATCATAAAACTTACTGGATACATATCAGGTCCTTGCAATACCCTGAATATGAAGGTAACTCATATTTCTTATGCAAAAAGTCAATCATCTATCTCATCTCATCCTTACTTCTGGGTTGATTCTTCTCTTTCTCGTCCCCTAACTTTTGGTGTGTTTCAATATTTGCTTTGCAGGCCTTACAGTATCTCTGTATCCATGTGACAATACAAGTTTAGAGATTCTAATTGTAATGATTGTGATAATAGTACAAAGTTGATCTATTGAGGTTTGAAAAAGAATCAAATGTCATAAACATTTGTACCTTGACTTTAACGTGGTTAGATATCAACTCACAGTTCGTTTGCAAGGGCCCAATTCATAAGCTTTTAAGTCAACTGGCTATTAGGTTTGAGGATCATAACTCATGGAATGCTGATAATGAATGCCCAAACAAAAAGAGAAGCAGATCTCAACCATGTCCAGGATACATCTTGAATTTAAGGTGCCCCCGCTCTTTATATGTTTTGACCTTTGAGCCATCAAAAACTTATGTTGAATTCAAGGTAGTCTCCTGTTTTTTCTCTTAAAGACTCCTATTTTATCTTACTAGTAATTTTGAGTTTGTGCTGCATAATTGTTTGCTTAATGTCCATAAATGATTTTTGTATGGTACACGGCTAGTTAGTATGAGAACATAGAAGGGAAATGCAAAAGATTTTCTCATAACTATAAGTGTCAAGGGTCATCTTTGAGTCCTTATCTTTTTTATCTTGATTCTATTTGTGCTTATGGTACATATCAAAGAGATAATATTGTGGTACAAATTTTTTGCGGATGATATTGCCCTAGTGAGAAGAAACAAAGAAGAAATGACTGAAAAGTTAGAGAGATGGAGCCAGGTCATGGAAATACATTATTTCTGTCTAAGAAGAAATAAACAAAGTACGTGAATACAAATTTAGCAAGAGAGACACAAATTGTAATTTAGAGGTAAAAAATGAGAGCGTACAATAATACCTTGCGTCCATTGTACAAAGTGATGGGAGATAGAGGAAGTGTCAACCATAGGATCTGAGCAGATAAAATAGAGAATGCTTTGGGTTTGATTTGCGATAGATAAGTACCATGCAACAGGGAAGAAAACTTGGTATCTCAAATATGAAAATATTACATGGATGAGTGCTGCACAAGACAAGATAGAATTATAAATAGTCATTGGAGAGAATGTTGTGCAGCTCCCATTGTAGAAAAGATGGTCGATTCTTGTCTTAGGTGGTTTGAGAATGTTTAGAGAAGTGTTGGTAATGAAGGTTGAAAAGATAGAAGATAGTTCAATAGTTAGAAGTAGAGGGAGATCAAGGAAAAGTATTGGTCAAACCATTAATAGAGAACCAGAGATATATAGTCTGTCATTTGATCCATGTAGACGACCTCATTTAGTGGGAAATGTTTGGATTTGTGTTCTAGTTTAGTTTTTACTTTCTAGATTGTATAATACTTCACATGTAATCTGGGTGGTGTAAATGAACTCCAACAAGGAACAGTTAGCTTAGCAGAGATTTGAAGCTTTTTCCCCATGTTATAGTTTCAGTATGAATTATCTTATGACATCCCTTCCTACACAAATTTGATTATTTTCCTTTCCCCCACCTTTTAAGGATTGGGCTCCAATACTAAACTTCGTTGAAAAGGTCATCAAACAATTATGGGAGGGAAGCATAGCTTGTGGTATACCATCTCACGGTAACTTATTGATAATATATAATGCAACTAATTGCTGGGTGCTTTTATTTAACTCTGAGATGCTTCAGGAGATTCCTCCCAGAAATCCACTTATATGGTTCAAGAAGATCAACGGGAGAAAGTAGATGCAGATGTCAACACAATTTCAGCGGAAGCAGGTAAAATTTCTAATTTGGTGATCATGCAATTTCCTTCCTTTACACTAATTAAGTCTGACCAATTTTGATCAAGTAACATACTCATTATAGGAAAACATTACAAGAAAAATAATTTAAATCTACGTAGGCTACTGTAGGTCATGTTGGTTTGGTTTCTCTTTTAGCCCTTGATGATTGTTTTCAAATATCTTTAATGCAGATGTATCAAAATTTGGAAACCAAAATCGGAAGGATTGTTTAGACCTCTTCTTTTCCACTTCACACAGGCTAACTGAAAATGACAACCATCAATGCAACAGGGAGGATGTGAGAACCTCTGTTGGTTACTTACATCGAGGGACCAAGATGTTCGGAGAGAAACAAAATAAGGAAGGCCTTCTTTGTCAGACCGGTTATTCTGGCAATTCACTGGATGTTTCATACGCCAAAAGCATGTCTATCATAAAAAAGAATAGCAGTTTTTTGAGGTATGATAACAATGATATATTACAAGGAGATTACTTTTTGGATGTTATGTGTCCTGCTGTAGAAAGTTTCTATGATAATATACCTTTTTATGCATCAAGTTCTTCACATGGAAGAAAATTAAATAAAGTAGATGCTGGTGTGATCTGTGGATCATTTGAAGATTATGATTGCCATGGGCTCGGTTATGATGTAGAGATTAGTGGGGATTTTCAGAAGCCTTTTCTAAAGAGCTGCTCTACACATAAAGGAAATATCCTGCACGAGAAGGCTTTGCTTGTAAGTGGTGAACTTGAACTCCGAACTGATAGCTTTTGGAGCGAGCAAAATCTGGGGGAGGATTGTTGCAGTGGTAAGGATTTGTATGCCCGTCCTTGTGTAAAAGTTGCAAAAAAATTGAAGACCTCTGAAGATGATGATTTTCTCCCTTCAAATCCATGGTATTCGGCAACACAAAAAGAAAACACTGGTTCTGATGATCTGTTGTCAAACTCTGAATGGCATCCTGTCTATCAAGAAGCCACGTTTCAAGCTACTGCATTGGGTGTTTATCATACCATTGATAGTAATGATCTTGAAGGAGCATCTAGATGCTATAAAAGGATTCATGGTACACAAATTTTTGATGAGGAAGAAAATTGGAAAAACTTCAGTTACGATCTTGGAGGAACATCTAGATGTTGTAAAAAGATCCATCGTACACATATTTTTGACGACGAAGAAACTGGGAACCTCGGTGATGATATGTCAAGGAATGCTATCCAGCATCCCTGCACTTCAAATTTTGCCAATAGTGGATTTAGTTTTGATGGTGCTGTTGATTGTAATGGAATATTCAACAGATTGGTTGACTGGCCTGATTTCGGTGATACATATTTCACTAAAAGGTTGGATATTTTAAATGAGGATCCAGACTGGCTATTACGTGAGTCAAGTATTAGAAACTCTAAGAGACCCAATACTAACAAAGGCAAAAAGGATCAATTTAGGCATCCAACTTTGGAGAAGACTCAAGTAAGATCTAAAAGAAGCTTCTCAGCTCCTCCATTTCATAGAAGTAAAAGGAGGTTTTTCTCTTTAAATCAGCCTCCAGAAACGGTAGCTAAAAGACCTACTGGCAAAGCATCCCACCCTACTTCCAATCTTCTAGGTTTTTCATTTTCTCACTTTGTTTTACACCCTCTGCACCCTTTTTTAATGTAGCACTATTCCATAAATCAAATTGGACTTATGCTTTGGAATCTGCAGTAGCTAGTGATTCTAAATACTCTCAACATCCTCCTGGTGCTTTTCATGCTAGTAATGAAGATCTATTGCAAGAATTAAAGTACAGTATTATTATCTTATTGAACCTTACAGTTGCTGAGTTGTTGGAAATAATTTCTCACTGATCTCTTGTGGTTTCTCCCTGATCATAGAACTAATGTGAAAGGGTGTTCGGAGGTTCTGGAGGCTACACAGGTTAATGACATTGCCGAGATTGATGGGTCTGAAATTTTTAAAATTCAACAGAATGATCCAATCAGGGGTGAGTTTAATTGTTCCAAAAACTTTATTCGCTCTCACAAGTCTTGTCCAGCAATATCAGCTCATTTGAAATAGTTTTTGCTCAGAATCGTGTGAAATAATGCCCAGCCTTGAATTAAGAGTGAGTTGAAAGGGATTGATGCCTTAGTAGATGTCTTATAGATATTATCCTGAGGAACTATTTAATTCTAAAATAAGAAATTTACTTACAATTAATTTCTTTATGCTGTGTAAAACTGGGTATTGCTTTGTTACAAAATCTGCCAAAAACCAATACCAAAATTGTGGAACTCTTGCATTTCCTAATATTATCTTCTGTACTGAAGAAGTTTACTGTCAATATAATTGGACTGTTCTTGTAGTTTAATTTTTTTTCTTGTCACTTAATAATTTGTTGTCAAATCCGTACTATCTTGTATTTCAGAATCGGTATCTAGGGAAGTACAAGATTCCATAGATTATGGGACCAAATGGAGGAGCTGCTCACCTCAAACTCATGTAACGTGGTCAATTTTTTAGAGACATATTACATTACATAGGAGTTTTTCTTTAGTATATAGGAGATTTTGTGATCTGACTAGGATTACAATCTTTGTGCAGAAGAAAGATAAACTAGTTGACATTCAAAGTCAAAAAAATGTACTGGACATCTCTTCTGGGTTCTTGCATCTTGCTGGAGATTCACTAATACCTGAAACTATCAGTAAGAAATGCCTCAAGGATGCCAAAGTTCTCCATCAGGTGGATAAGAAATTCATTCCAATCGTGGCTGGCAGAACCCTTGCTGTTATTGATCAGGTCAGTTGTTGAATATCATGGTTGAATTTCTCTCCTAGTTGACATGCATAACATTGGTGGATATTTACTATGACACATTCTAAAAGGACATAAAGGACATAACGTAGTGGATATTTACAAGTTAATCTTTTGAGTGACCCATGCAGCTAAGCCCTCCTGTTAATCTTCTTGTTGTATCTGTCTATTGCAGTTCAACTTACACTGTGACTCATAGCACAACCAAGAGTTTCTTTTATCTCACTCCTTTTGAGTAAGCATAATGTACTCTACCCAAGACACCCACATCATCTCTCCTCAAACACCCCTTGCCTATACCATGCAGACCCATTGGGTCGTCTCTTCTTCCTGACCTCCTGGACTTCCCAGCATGGCTTAAATCATTTCTTTAAAAAGCTTCAGAAACGCCCACAAGTGCTTACTCATACATGCGCATTCTCCTGACCAGTGAGAACTGAGAACCCCTGTCAGGAAAGTTGGATGTGTAGCATTGTGATAGTTTTTTTTTTTTTTTGACAGCATGCTGCAGATGAAAGAATCAGACTGGAAGAATTGCGCCAAAAGGTAAACTGTCCGCATCGCATTCAATGTCATAAATATTTCTCCAGTATGACTCACTAAACTAGTTCAATATAGGTATTATCTGGAGAAGCAAAAACAATAACCTATCTAGATGCTGAAGAGGAGCTGGTATGCATCATATCGTATGCATTACAGGATTTAATTTGATGTAAATGTCAAGTGTGACGTGTTTTGAGTCTTTAGTTTCTTAAACTGTTAGAACAATGCTTCATACAGGTGCTACCGGAGATTGGTTATCAACTACTTCATAGTTACAGTGAACAGATTAAAGATTGGGGCTGGATCTGTAACATTCATTCTCAAAATTCTGATTCCTTTAGAAGGTATACCTCACTGGCTATCTCACAGAGTTTGCATGGTTAGCTTGATTAATGGTCATAAGATAATCAATGTTGCAGTATTGGAGAGTCTTTTCCATAACTTACCGTTCATGGGATGCATCTCAAAATCTTATAAGATTCTACTTATGAAATAAAAACTCAGGCTCAAACTAAGTAAAAGAAAAACTAACACCAAACTCATTCAATTTGTTATTGTTGCTTTTTTGATTGTTTTGATTATCTTTGCAGGAATTTGGATATTCTCAACAGACAAATGACCGTCACTCTTGTTGCTGTCTGCACTCTATCTTTTCCCCCCTTCAATTTTTCTATTGATATTTTTTTTTTTAAAATTATGTGATAGTTATTGTCAACTTTTTTAAATATATACCTGATGTGATTTTGCTTTTCATTTTACTGATGATAATTATTTACTTGAAGGTACCATACATTTTAGGTGTCAATTTAAACGATGTTGATCTTTTAGAGTTTCTTCAGCAGGTTACAAAATTTCTGATTAAAGCCTTCTTCTCACCTGCTAGTTCTCATCGTTTAATAATGGGACATCTTTAGCATTTTTAACTTCAAAGTTATCTTTACCTTCAGCTAGCTGATACTGATGGATCATCAACAATGCCACCCTCTGTGGTACGGCTCCTAAATTTGAAAGCATGCAGAGGTATATGCATAATCTCACTAGCTACAACCACTTACACTAGTTCAGAAAGCCTTGCTCTTACATGTAAACGAGGATAATTTTTTCAATTAAGTTAGAGAGCTCAGGACATAATTATCTACAAAGCCGTATTGATTATAACAATCCTACCGACTTGCATTATTCAAGGGAAATGCCTCCCTATTTTTGGAACTTGCTCGGAATTATTATTTTATTTTATGAATATCATGAGCAAAAACTCTCATCTTTTGGTTATGTGTTCATCCACATGTTGCAGTGTCCAGCACTATTTTTTTAATTTTGTAAATGTTTTTTTTCTGAAGGTGCAATTATGTTTGGGGATTCATTGCTACCATCAGAATGTTCCCTTCTAGTTGAAGAGCTAAAGCATACATCACTTTGTTTCCAGGTAAGATATATGTTGTTTTAATGTTTGTGCATTTTTTAAGGCAGTTTTCATGACGGATTGAGGATTCACTGTTCAGTGTGCTCATGGGCGACCAACCACTGTTCCTCTGGTGAACTTGGAGGCACTGCATAAACAAATAGCCAAGCTTGGATTGATGAGTGATGGCTCAAGTAATAAGTGGCATGGATTACAAAGACAGAAAGTTTGCATTGATCGTGCAGTACAGCGTTTACATTCCGCAAGGAGTTGAGACTTCAGAAGAAACTGAAGTTGTTGTTACTACTACTAGTGATGAGATCAATTCGACAGAAATAATGCTCCACTGCAAAACCATTCTTTTTTATCCGAGTGTACTGCAACATTGTTTAGTTAAGAATAATGAAACAACTGTCAAACAGTTGCTTACATGGATATAATGCCATTTGATAAAGATGTGACAATAATTGATGAGTTACCGTGAAAACACATAATCAATCAATAATTGATATACAATTTAGTTTAGAGCTAACTATCTGTGTATCAATATAGAATGGATGAGTTAAAATGCAAAACCATATATCACACGAGAAAGCCACCATCAGTTTGATGTGAAATTAGTGCTCAAACCATTTCTTCATGTGCCAAATTTAAAAATAATTGAATTTGGATTTCGAGAATGTGAAAGTGGCCAACACCAACACACAAAAAGCATACGAAGTATTAGTGCTATAGAATCTTACATGAAACTTAAGTATTAACTATAAAAGATGGAATAATATATTTTTTAAGAAATTAACACATTATGAGAATTAATTTTTAATATACTAACAAAGATTCTTTAGATAAACTTCAGATCTTCCCTCCTACAAAATGATATACTATAAATATGTTCAATGAGTTGTAGACATAAAATGTAGGTATTTTGCCTAGCAATGATTCAAATCATAACTGGATGTGTTGCGCGAGACAAACATCTTTTTACAAGATTCAACCCTCATGTAAGTTTTTCCAAAAAGTAAAACTAAATGAAATTGTTCATCAACTATAAAATCATTAGATGTTTATGTGTTCTATGAAATCCAATTCATAGAAATACCTTCACTTTATGAAATTCTTTCAAAACGAAAAGAACCTCTCTTAGCAAGTAATCCAAAACGGTAATGTTACCAACCCAGGATATGATCACTATCATGTCTGAACCTGCACTATATGTTAGTTACCCGACACTATCTGAGAGATGCGAAGGCAATTGCTCTAGTAGTCCTATAGTGAATAGGTCATTATATTCCAAACTAAATACAAAATTAGAATGACTTCACATTAATAAGTTCACAAAAAAAAAAAACTCAAACTTCTATTGAAACATCAAAATACAATGTAATCTAAGGACTCTTTTTGCTGCAATTGCCACAAGTTGTTGCTCGATCTTTCTACTCAAAATGTAGGTTTCCTGTGGAACATTTTTTTATAGTTTGTGAATTATTTTCCCCATCAGAAATATAAGCCAAGAGAAGCAGCTATAATAAATAACTATGAGAATAAGAAATGTTGAGAAAGAAATTCAAATTTTAAATGCCAAAAGAAAGTTGTTTAGTGTGTTTTTTTTGGGAAAATCAGGTTTACTGTGTTTATTAAGCAACCCAAAATTAGATTATGTACTAGTGCAACGCAAAAAAAACAAGCAAAAGGCCAAATAACAAGCTATTGTTGATAACTCTCCCCCTCAAGAAATAAATTTATAAAATTGTGTGGACTTACATATCAAATGTAAAACCGATAGGATCAGTGGCTACACATAAAAACATATGTCATCTTAGCAAAATAATTTATATGTCAATATAAAGTACTCAAGAAATAAATTTATAAAATTGTGTGGACTCACATATCAAATGTAAAACCGATAGGATTCACATTGTGTGGACTCACATGTCAATATAAAATTGGCTAAATTACATTCGTAATCCCTTAACTTAATTTCAGGCAACGTTTTAGTCCCTTATCTTTTTTTTTTTTCCCCGATTTAGTCCTTTATTTTAATTTTAAATGACAATTTAATATTTTATGTTTTAAAATTTCAACAACGTTATCCTTTTTTGAACAAAAATTCAAAAAAAAATTCAATCAAAACTCATAAAATTAATTATATTATTCAATATAATACAAATTTCATCAAATCCGTAATGCAAATCTTTAAATAAACTCATATTTTCATATTTTATTTGATATTATTAAGAATAAAGGACTAAATCGGGAAGAAAAAAAAAAGATAAGGGACCACGAATGTAATTTAGCCTATAAAATACAATATTAATGACTGACGATAGCAACCATAACAACTTATGTTTTTGTCATTGTAATACATTACAGTAAACAAAATAAAATGAAAGTTATATAATCACTATGCATGCTTTGCAGAAATATTAGGAGGTAACACATTGCAAAAGTAGTATATGGTTGATGATCTCAACAAAAATTTTATACGACAAATCGGTATGTAACGTATCTTCCTGCAGTCTCACTCTTTCGGATAATCCTCACAACTTGTCCACGCTTTAGTCCAAAGTATCTCGCAACAGGATCCGTCATCAGGATTCTAGGTAGCTGTGAATGCACGGATATTTTACTGGTTAGATGTATAATGAATCGTAACAAAAATTTGTAGTAGAATACTATAATTGCAAATACAGGATAATATACACACATACAAGATCAATACATTATATAAAGAATGAAGGAGTTTTAATACTAACAATTACATCTTCACCGGAAGCAGTTGCCAATCTAAATAGATTCAAAAGCTCCCAAAACAAAAGAATGACAAGGATCATAATACATCTAAACTTTCACTATGCTTTAATGAACAAATACTGTCCAAACTTAGTAGATGCATACATTTAATCTAGAAATAGAAGGCTTTTCTGTTCAATGATGAGATTAACTGTAATAGTAATAGTATGTTATGTTGTTTTAGCAAAAGTTCACACAGACTGGATTCATCTATCCTTTGTATTCCATCAAATATGAAATAATCTTATTCTATTGGGTTGCAGAATTTAGCATTTCTTTTTGGTTTTTGCACTTAACGTTTTTTAGGCATGCCCCTGCATGGCAAAACCAATCCAAGATGCATGCAATAGAATTGTCCAATTCAGACTTCGGTCAGAAGGTAACTAAAGCCTTGTCAGAGATTGTTTCAGTCATAATTCAAACTCGATTTCTCTCGGACAATTCATCCTTAATAGAAACTCATTAACCACTTGAGTATAACTACTTGGCTAATTTGGAGATGTTAGCTTTACAAAGGTTAGTTTCCAATTCGAATATCATTGAAGTGCAATGCAGGATTAGTATCTTAACTAACAAGCTTGGGGTTTTTGTAGAAAACAGTTTTGTTGATTCAAATCATTGAGTCTCATACAACCACAAGTTGCTGAAAATTCTGTCACTAGTTAAATAAGGTTATTACTAATACAATATAAGATGTAGAAAGTACAAACACAACAAACTCACTACAGAATCACAGAAAAACATCGGAAACAGTTATATTTGCAACAAAAGCATACCAGAAAATCTCATCCACATATTTTAAGGTTTAATCAATACAAAAATCAAATCAAATATATAAAATTTTATTTTTTAAAAAAAAGTACAAAAACACTGACCTGAGTTTCTTTGACAGTGTATTTCTGGAGCAAGGCTTTCTTCTCATTGTCTGTGAGCACCTGATGTTCTGGCACAAGCTCGTGATGTGTTACGTTCACCAACAGTTCATCCTCCTGCACCACCAACAGTTACCTTAACCATTAACGACAACCACCACCGACACAAAGAAAAAAAAACTATTCTATCTATTTATCTCTCTATCATCTATCTATTCTAACAAACAAAAAATCTCTTAATAACATGTAACAGAAATTCACATCTTTATTTTCCATCATTTTCTCCTATATTGTGCAATCTTGCACTCAATCTCTACTAGTTCATCTATTCTTAGTCTATCCATTGTAAGAAAATTCATCCACTAATGACATGGAAGAATTTTACAGCTTTGTTTCTTGTCATTGTTTCTACGCATTTGTACAATTTTGCATGGGATCTTTACTATAAATTAATAATACAAGAATCACTCAATTAACAAGTATCACCCTCGTATAATTTAGTTCGATTGAATCACCATTTTGATCGTTAATATTGCAAAGGCTGGACAATCTAGTCCCCTAAATTTACAAAATTATAAACTCAGTGTCACCCTTTCAAATGAACATCATCAATCAATTTAGTCTCTACTTCAACTTCATCAGTAGTATTAGCAATGGCATTAGCATGCAAACAATAACTAAGAAGAGATCACCACCAAATTATTTGTATTCATCCATCTATAATAGTTCAAAGAATGATCACTTTTACAACATACAAACTAAATTGACCAACAACTTTCAATTTAATGCAGTGGCGAACTTTTTGACAACACAGACATGGATAATTTGTGAAGAATGGCAGTGCCGTGGCGTTTTATATGGCGGACTGTTTTCCATTCCACCATGGTCCATCATCCGCCATCGACAACACAGCCAAACACGTCAAAATCAATTCTAAACCTCTGAAATCAATTTTGCCTCTATCAAAAGTGGAGCCAAAAATACATTGTGCATGTTTAGTTCACATTGAAATTGACAAAATACAAAGTGCATGTTTGGCTCCTCTTTTTGAGGATTCAAAATCAATTCTAAAGGGGTAAAATTGACTTAGACATCTTTGGATAGTATAAGTATAATTAATATTATCTCCAAAATTGATTCTAACTTGAACCTAGTATCCATAGCTTTTGAGTTCAAACATGATTTTTACACTGAAATTTATCATTCAAGTCACTTTTACTTTAATATATCTAAACATAAATTATTTTACCTTTAACTCAGTTTTAACTAAAATCAATTTTAATCCACACACAAAATCAACCTGATTTTTGTCAATTCCACAGCTAAACCAAACATGCACTAAATCACTCTACACTTACAATTTCAACTAAATCAATTTTACATCTAACTAACTAACATAACGAATTAAAAAAAAATACAAAAAAAAAAAAACAAATACCAGAAAGATTTCAAGCCGATGTTTGGACGAAGAAATTTCACTGAGAGCATTCCTCGCAGGTCCAGTAAGCTGAGTCTGACAAACAATAATCCCTCTACCAACCTTATCAGCCACCATACGGTCAAAAAAACTTCTAACAACCTTAACACTAACTTTAGTGTCATCACAAAAGAACACGTAAATTTGATCTGAAGATTTATCTCTGTTGGATGCTTTAATAACTAGGTCTTCTCTCTTCACGTGTTCTCCGAATTTCGATTTGAAATCTTGTTTCGACATGGTTAGGTCGGAATCTGGAACGACGTAGTTTCTGTCGTTTATCATCTGTACGACTGTTTTGTAGACTCTGAATATTTTCGTTAGTTCTTCTTCTGAAAACACCATTGTTGCGTTTTTGTTTCTTCTTGCTACTTTTTCTTCTTTTGTCTCTGTTGTAAACCAACCGTTAAACCCTTAGACCCTGTTTGTTTTTGTTTTGTTCATAAATTGGGCCTATGCCTTTTCATATTGGGCCTATTCTCTTTCTCATAGGAACTGTGGCGCGTGACTCTATGCAACCTTTCGCACGCGAGTCGAATAAACCGGTCCGGTTCAGTTTTCTATAGAGAAACCCAAACCGGATGAACTCTTCGTCAGAATCAAAATTCTTTAATAAGACACGCAAGTTAACGATGACGTGTCATCCTTCTTCGTGACACTTTCTAAATATTGTATATTATGTAAGGACATATTAATAGTTTTTTTTTTTTTAAAATAAAGGTTAAATTACATTTGCTCAATGCCTTAACTTAATTTTAAATAAAGTTTTAGTTTTTTTTTTTTGAGTTTGTTCTTTATTTTAATTTTAAGTGACAATTTGATACTTTATATTTTAAAATTTTAAAAATATTATCCATTTTTTTACAAAAATTTAAAAAAAATTATCACATTTTTCAAACAAAATCCATAAAATTTATTATCATTTTCAATAAAATAAAAATTTAATCAAATTCATATCTTAAATCTTGAAATAAATTCATATTTTTATTCTTTATTTGACGTTGTTGGAGATGAAAATATAAATGTATTTGAATATTTAAGTTATGAATTTGATAAAATATGCATTATATTGAAGATGATTATTAATTTTATGGGT
>JBBPBS010000738.1:9816903-9837906 GCA_037974835.1 Cicer judaicum
AAATATTTGAAATGCTTTACATTTTCTAATGAGAGATTAATATTTATATTTTTTACTTGTATTACTTTTGTATGTAATTAATTTATATAGCGTTTTAAATTTCAACAACTATCTATATACTATAATAGATTATTATTCATAAATATTAAGTATTTATGTTTATAAAAATATTTTGTATATTTGGTTTGTATTATACTTCTAATATATTAATATAAATAAATTTAACTAATTCATGGTTTTTTCATTTTTTAAAATTAAAAAGATAAAAAAATTATTATTATTTTTATTATTATTTTTGATATTAATCGTTATTTTACAACTGTGCAAGATTTGAATTTTACTCATTCAAATTTTAGTGTCAAGTTATTAACACTTCTAACCCTTTTAAAAAGTTTTTTCATTTCAAAAAATATTTTTTTTTAATTAATTTTTTTTATCAACGTCCTCCATTTTATAACCTTCATTTTTCTAGATGCTTCCCACATGGAAAGTGGCAGAAAAAAAAAAGTTAAAACCAGAAAATCAAACAACAATACAATTTTTTATTATACATGTAAGTGGTAATTGTTGGGTTGGGAAGTATTGAATGCGGTTACTTAAAAAAAAAAGTTTACGTATATTTACCATTAAAAAAAAAAAGTTTACGGTATATTGAAAAAATAGTTATAATAATAAATTTGTTTTAAAAATGCGTTACTTTTATATATTTATTTCTATAATTACTGAAATTTTAAGAGAGAAAAAAAATATATTTTTTTAATAATTTTGTTATCTTTAAATAAAATAGTAAAGAAAATTGCATTTATCTATAAGAATCTAGATCATGATATTCAATATAATAATTTTGATATTTATCAAATAAGTTGGATCTTTCGTATATAGTAAATTAAACTACATCTTGGACTTATCTGATTCACCAAATACACAATATAGAAAATACTGTTTTTTTTTAGTAAGTTTAAACACTTTGGCATGTTTAATTAAAATTATCTGTATCTCAAACAACAAAAAAGGTCCAATTTAAATAAAATAATATCAAACATTGTTGTTAATATTAAAAAAAAGGTCATTACTTTTTAATAAATAAAAAAATTACTATTTTATTATTTATATAAATCTTATTTTAGAAATTTATTTAATGTCTAAATAAATGTTTGGTTGATCCAAAACACAGTAAAATATATCTTCAAAATTCAAATATTTTCATGGAATGCAATATTCTTGTGTAATTGTAAAAACTAATCTCTCTAATAATAATATTGTTAGATTTACATAACCTAACAAATGTCAGAGTAATGTTTTAGATTTAATTAAAAGCCAACCAAAGAATTGAATTTAGTTTTGTAGCAAGCTATTGCAATAGTGCAACGCAAAGGCGACACATGAGAGATCTAATAGCAAGCTATTGTTAAGACTCTCCCCTTCAAGAAATAAATTTAATATCGTGTGAGCCAATGGCTCACATATCAGATATTAAACTGATAAAAACAGATACTACACTTGATCTTAGCCAAAAGGCCGAGAAAGGTATGATTTGTATCTTGCATTGATAGGTCTTTTATTTTTGACATGCAACCAGTTTATTTCTTGAGTCTCCGATGTGGGACTTTTATGTGGCAGTTGGTTCATCAATTTATGTAAAGATTCTACTCTTTCTTTTATCTTTGGAGCTTATGTTTTAAACATTATCTTCCTTCTCTCTCATGCTTTTCCATCCTATTAAACAACTTGTAACAACAACAAAAAGTAGAAATTAATATTTAAATATTTGATGCTATGGTTTCTTATGTGTATGTAGTCAAAAAGTAGAAATTAATATTTAAATATTTGATACTATGGTTTCTTATGTGTATGTAGTCGCAATTGAAGCTGCATTTGACTACAATCCTCCATAATATAAAAGATTGTGACACAACCACAATCGATATATGATTCCGATTTAAAACCTTGACGCTGAAAGTGCTATTGATAGTGTAATGAATAATTTGATTTGTTTATTTTACTCTTATTCAATAGATACTTTAGAGAAGCCAATTCATGTTATAGATTTTATATTATCTGCTACATGAATATCTAAGCACCTTGAGAAATTATGCTCATTTTTTTATGATTAGCTATAAATAATCTCCACACTAACAACTTGAAATCATATCAATGAGTTCATAACCAGCATAGTCATAGCAATCGTTTTTTCTAGTGAATCCAGAGTATTCCCCGCTGGGAGTATCACGAACTCAAAGCTGTCCATCATTCACTGTGTACGTGTACAAGTCTCTTCTTTATTATCAGTTGCAGCACACAAAGCCTTCCAGACATGGACCAGCATTTTAACTGGCGGTCGCAAGTTCTAGCAGACAAATTTAGAAATTCTTCATTAGTCAATAGGTAAAAACTTAAAACAGTTTGCCATTACTCTTAGAATGAAACCGAGTGCAAAAGAAAAATGAACTTTACCTTGAAAACTAACACCATTTCTGATTCCTCACGAACAATCAAGGATAGAGTCCAGTAACAAGTCACTGGAGTCACACACTCTAGTAAAACAGGTTTTAGAATCTTGTCAATGGGAACAAAGCATCTGATGACTTTTCCACTGTAACAAATCATCAAAAACAAAATAAGTACATTAATAAAACATGTTACAATCCTACACTAAGATTTACATGTATGATGTATCGTAACATAATGTTGATTATTGACTGAATAACTGATTAACAAAATACTACCTCATATAGTGAGTCTCAAGCTGTACTCCAAAAGCTGGCATAATCACAACAGACTCTGCAAGCAAATGCTAACCTTGTCAAAATGACTAAAATAAGTTTAAAAAATACAACATACATTATGCATTTATTTTCCCTAGTTACAATGAAAATAACAATTAATCTTTCGAAGCATGAGTATCACAGGCCCTGTTATCAGGTACTCACCTTTATTAACAGGCTTCCGAAGTAACAACTTGACAAGAAATATGTCAAAAAGTAAGCTGTAATACACAACACTAACAGATTTTTCCTGTTAATAGAAGGGATATAACCAAGGAAAAAGTCACAAAATTTTCAAAATCATCAAGTCACTGACAAGGAAAATTTGTTGGAAGACATACCTGAAGAAGATACAGATAGATGGCACATGCTAACACAAGAAGTGCGGAGGCATACACACAAAAATATTTTGCACCACTCCTCTTCAGAACTATATGGTGTATATCAACATCTTCAGAGGGGTATTTCTGATCATGCACGTAATTATATCTAGCATTACTTATTGAGAATTCAACCATCCTGAAATAAAGAAATCCAAAAATTATTTAATGTACTTGGACTCCATTTTAATTCAACTATTTTTATCAATATGTGTACTCTAAATAGACAGCAAGGCTTGTATACTTGAGTTTACACCTCATATTATTCATTATTAAAAATGAAAAAACTTGTTTGAAGTCACATGTCAAAAGACTAGGGATATCTTCATATCCTTCCTACTCATATACAAATCAATAACTAGTTTTTTTTTTAAAGAAGATAACTGTTGAGTTAATCACAACATAGGTAACAATTTTCTTAACAACTAAGATCAAAGAAAGCAAAGATGCAAACTGTTTCAGAAATGTCTGAGGCTTGCCTTATGATATCTGCTTCGAAGAAAGCAAACACGGTACGGAGGAAGCACAGACGGTTACGGTTGACTATTATACTTATCTTTTGCCGAGGCTGGAGCCGTTTGAAGAAGAAAAGGGATGGAGGTCTGTCAAACACTTTTTTTTTTCTCAGGATATTTTGTCAAAAGTACCATATATTGCCAAACTTGTGTGTAATAAAGCAAAACAACATTGAAAAGGAGAGATTTAGTATGCACAGTATTAAAACTTGGACTATGCCTAAATCAATGCCAAAACTAGCTTAGGGCGAAGGTTGACCAAGCCTTATAATGACTAATTTAGCCATGTCTCTTATCAATCTGGGATCTCAACACTCCTCTCATGATCAATATTGGATATTTAAAATGTCAACCAATGCTATGATACCATCTTAGATTTTAGGCTTAATTCAACCCTATACAATTGACTTCTAAAGTGAGGATTGTCTAAACTTACGGTTGGCCCAATAACATATCTAAGATAGCTATGATACAATATTGGAATTTGGAGAAAATATTAAGTGATAGATTAACAAAGGAAGGAGGAAGAGAAATGATGATATATTCATGATCCATAAGTATTGATTAGTGAACAATTTTAAAGACGTGGGAAACAAACCAAAAATACTGATTAGCTTGAAGCCTTGAACTAAAAATCACTTAAATAGAAAATCACCACAACCACAAACAAAAATTAGAACAACAAAAATGAAGATAGTTAATGAACCTACTTGATCCAACATCAATCATTGTCAAATAAATTTCATGAAATCTTTATTGCCAATACTCAAGTTAAATACTTCAAACAGAAAAGAAGCCATACACTTTATCCACATTAATCTAATTAATGTTATGTTGAGTCACATTTTTCAGTTACCTATAATAACTTGTGCTTAAAATTGACCAGAATAACTCAGAAGCTGTAGCAAGCCCTGTGAATGGTACGATAGTGCATTGTGAGTTCAAAGAACCTTGTGAACATCTAATTAATGCTCCTTGAATTCTAAGAAATTCAAAGAACCTTTGAGTTCAATGAAAATTCCTAATAATTCTAATGATACATGGTAGAATTTTCAGAAGGAAAAAGCTTAAGAAAAACATAGGGTTTCAAATTGTGGCAAAATCTAAAAAACTTGGACAGCATAATAGGAAAAATTAATATTAAGATCCGACTCCTCAAATCAAACTCAAAACTCAAACTCAGATAATGAGTCCTTTGATCTTCATCCAAACCTCTTCTTAGTCACCAACCTGAACATTTCTCTCACACTTTATTCACACATCACAGTTTTGT
The DNA here is from genome assembly GCA_037974835.1 of Cicer judaicum. NCBI lineage: Eukaryota > Viridiplantae > Streptophyta > Magnoliopsida > Fabales > Fabaceae > Cicer > Cicer judaicum. The sequence continues at coordinate 9,821,837 of JBBPBS010000738.1, forward strand.
AGCACAATTCAGTAAGCTAAAAAAAACATTTTCTTTAGATGCATTTCATAGCAAAGAAAACCTATAATTAATAATATCTACAAATTTTCATTACGATTTCAAACCTACAGTGCAAAAACCACAGGAAAATCAATCTCAAATAAGAGAAAAAAATCAAGCCACAGTTTTTGAAAAAAATCCCATCTCATTTTATGTTTAAAAAATATCAACATAATAGAAGAACAATAATTCAGCAAAACAACACCAAAATAACAATCAAAACTAAACTAAAATGTTCAAATTAAAAACCAAAACAACCATTGAAACAACATAAAAGAAGAATAAACAAGAGAAAAAACTTGGTAAGGATGAATAGAAACGAACCAGAACTAAACGATTGAGAAAGAAGGAAGGAGGTGCCAGAAGGTGGAAAGTCGGTGGTCTTGGGTGATGGCAAAATGAGAATGGTTTTGGAGTTTTGGATGAAAGTTAGATGGAATGGTAATTAGGGATTAGAGAAAGGAATTAGGGTTCCAAGATTTAAGGTTCAATGTAATTGAAATTTGGGAGTTGAGTCAAAATCCAAAAATAAAAGATGAGTATGGAGTTGAATTGAGTTGTAACCACATTGATAAAAGTTATAGCATTAGCATATAATTGAAGAAATGTGGTAGAATTTCATTGAAGCTAATATTAAGCTATAGTTATAATCTTTTGCTTCAAGGGAAATGCCTCCCTATTTTTGGAACTTGCACCAAATTATTCTTTTATTTTATGAATATCATGACCAGAAACTCAAATAATTGTATCAAAACACACTCTGAAGTAGATAATAAGAATAAAAAATATAAACATTGAATTTCAAATAAAATAATAATAATAATAATTGATATGATAGCCCCTGTAGCTCAGTTGTAGTAGAACTTGTAAACTTGGGGGCATTTTTTCATTCTTGTTTCAATTTTATTTTTCAGTTTTACTTTTGTTTTTTCAATTTTATTTTTTCAGTTTTACTTTTTATAAAAATCTTAAAATTTAATAAAATTGAGTTTGAGGTGAAATCATTTATTTAAATGTTTTTTATTTTAACTTGAAATCATGAATTGAGGTAGGCAAAATTAATTTTAATTCAAAGCAATCACACATCTACATTTATATCAATTTTAATTAACACTTTTCAAAGTATAGTGGGTCATTTTTATAAGACAAAATATTACTACTTCTTAAATTTGTTAGAAGACGAGGAAATATCAGTGGCAGATAAACACGCAACATTCACCTAATTCATTATTGATATTTAGTATTCACATAATAGTATAAGCAAAGGTTAGAAAAATTTAACAACTATAAACATCAATAAATTTGCTGCTTCTGAAAAAATAATCTAATTATTCACTTCACTCATGTACAATATGTATTACCACAACTCAATTCCCCCTATATCATAAACACTCACACAATAGATACTTTATATATACACATATTCATGCATTGTTCCATCAACAGAACACAACTATATCAATTAGGCTGCTATTTTCCAGTTTGTGTAAATCATGTATAACCTATTGAAACATCAACACAGACACGAACACGGCACTAACATGTCGACACCGTTAAGTACATTCAAGTGACGAATATAACTAGATGTGTCAATGTTAAAAACTGACACGTGTCAAACACATCTTCAATCCAAGAAGTCGGTGCTACACCAACACCGTGTATAACCTTCATAGCAAATCCTTTGTGAGTTCATCAACAAGATCATTAGTTATAAGACATTCTATCTCTCTTTCCAATATATTGATCTCATCATTGATTATTCCAGACCAAGGAATAGATCTCAGGTGTTGAGACACCAAACTATCAACTGAATAATAACATATGTCGGACGAAAGATACAGCGAATCGCGAATACTCTCCCATACTAAGTTTAAAAGCTCGTTTCCTTGAGGCGGCGATAACATCGAAGAGTTGCATAGTTTCCTTTTGAATCTAGACAATGTCAAAGGTGGTCCAAGAACAACTGAAAGTGCCTCATTTAACAAATCAAGCAAAATCTTGTGCTCTTGTAACTTATTCTCACTTTGATCCTTCATAAAATTTTCATCATTCTCCTTGATCAATTTCTTATGAGATTCTTCCACTTCTTCAAAAACTGATTTCCCAATAGGCTTTGCATATGTGTCCCCTCTTAACAAAGATTTATCCCAAGAACCAAAGTATAAACCAGAAGCAACAAGTAAATCTCTTATGTAAGATTCTGCTGGATCCTTTAATTGCACCAATTCAGACTCAGTAGGTTCTTGCTTCATAGCGAAGTCCTCGGGAACATCAGAATCAAGTTGATTGAGTTGTCTCCTTAGCTCTGTCAAATCAACAAACAAAAAGATCTATCATAAAGAGTTCAACATTTGATGAAAAGAACAAAGATTATTTGTTGATTATAATTGCAAATGCAGTAAAAAAACATACTAAAAATAACATAACCGCCTTTTCTTGAATACAAAACTATGGTAATCTAATCACTGACCAATGCTTGAAACTTAGAATTGTATTATACCATTTAAACCAGAGCTGATGTCTCTGAAAACTTGAGGCACAACAGTATCATCTCTTGAGGACACATCAGGAGTTGATATTGGACTTAAATATTCAGTCCGCCTCCAAAAGTCTTCATGAACACTGCTACACACAGATGCAGGACTAGGAGGTACTTCAGTGTAGTTCTCCTAGCATATAGCAGAAAATCAAAATGGTTATTTATGAAAACAACTATGTATGAAACTAGTATCAAGAACCCGTTCAACGTACAGAGATGAAATCATCTGAAAAAATACATGTTTGCTATGGATTTATGATTTGTAATTTGTTGTGTTCAGTTATCAAGTAACAACGAAGTTTAACAGTAAATCCCAGTATCTCATTAGATTCATAATATTGTGTATCAAGTATCAACTGTTATGTACATCTTTTGTAAAAGACATCAGGGTGAAAAGTTAAAAAATAAAAATATATGATGAACTTACATGTCTCTCACCACCACAGTTCATAAGAACTGTTGGACCACTTGTGATATCTCTCACTGCACAACGGTAGTCATCGCCATGTGATTCTCCCATTGATTGACCTCTCTTGCCAAAAAGCCTCCCTCTGAGAGCAAAACTATATCTAAAATTGGAGACCTTTTCTTTAATATTATTAAATCTCTCTTTTTTCTGTTTCTTAACATCAACAGACATAGTTTCAACAGCTTCAAGCTTCCTCCGAATATGAGCACCGGTTAAAATGCGGCGATCCTCTAGAAGAAGCTTTCCAAATGATGTTCCTGATCTTGATACAGGAGCAGACAAGGATCTTACAAGGTTCCTAGGTGACAATTCCCTGTGGAACAGTATGTTATTATCATCTAGTTCATGCCTGAAAGATCCTGTTTGTATTTCTGTTTCATCTTTCGATATTTCCCAATCATTTGCACATTTCAAAATATTTCCATTCTGTTTGAGTCTAATTCTGTGATTGTAAAATGCATTTGATCTTGAGTTCACCTCATAAATATCGTCATGTCTTTCACTTTTCACCACATTTCTTAGCCTCTCTGATAAGAACCTCCTGGTATCTCTACTGATAAATTCGGGAAAACTCAGTCCATTGAACTGCATTTCATCTTTGTATGACCTTGTTGATTCTGAGCAGCCCGAACTTGAGTCAGCATCTCTAGTCACATTTTCTCTGACTTGCTTTACAATTTGATGAGCTATAACTTTAGGATCAGATGGTTTTTTATGGAACACTGTCTCAACTTTACTTCTTCGAACCGCATCAGAACCTTTTTTTCCTTGCAGTTCGCATTTCAAACGCTCTTTCACCTCCTCAAGAAAATCTTCTATACTATGTCTCCCTGGTAAAGTTTCTGATGAATTAGTCCAATTCTCTTCATGATTGCATATGCTATTATCAGGACCTGGCCTCAAGATAACTATTCGTGTCGGCGAAGAAGATGTATCTAATCTGTTATAAGATTTCATCATCAAGGACTCTTCAAAGTCTCTACTTAAAGTTCTGCTCTTTGAAGGAAAAAATATTTTCCTTTGCATACTTGTATTATTATGTGCAACTTTTTCCTTGTTCAGATTCTCTTGAACAAGAAATCGGCTAGAAACACTTCCAATTTCAACAAACTTTGAACATTCTTGAAACCTTGTTGCTTGATATGCTTCAAACTCTTTCTTGAATTTCTGAAGTTCCTCTTCCTGTGGATGTTCCCTTGGCCTTGGTTTTCCAAAACTCCGGCTCCATCCATCATCATCATCATCATCGATGACTTTAGAAAAAGAATCGAATTCAATACGGCTAGAAGAATTAAAGTTGGAACATTCCAAACTAACTGAACTCCTTCCATTTGTTCTCTTGTTTGAAAACTTCTTCCCGATATTTTCACTTTTTCTTCTATCTGATAAAGCAACAGATTTAGTGTCTACCGGCATCATATCTATCCCCATCAACCTTGCCACAAGACTTGGTGCATTTTGCCTGGTGCTCGATCGTTCAGATAGCTCTTCATTGATCAGCTTTTTCATCGAACCTGCGTTTGAATAACAATTATTTGCAGACCAGTCTTCTTCAACTTGATAATAATGCTGAAAAGTTCATATCAGAATACAATTCAAGAATGAGAGTGGTGAAACATAATATCAAAACTATGCTTAATATTTTGCTATCAATGAATTAACTAATCAAAACCATCACATATGAAGCGAAAAGTACCGGTAATTCTCCTTGTGGACGGTACTTCTGAGATGTTTCTACTTCAAGATCTAGACTATTTCGAGGAGTTTCAAGGCCTGCATCGAACACAATGTAACTACAAAATCAGCAACATGTAACATACCAAAACAAATCAATCAAATGACGGGACAAAAAAGTACTGTCAAGAACTTGTGACTAGAGAGGAAAATAGGGGGGAAATCCTGAATTTCAGCAAGATATTTATAAAGTTGTAACAAACTATTCACCATTTACAATTAGACTGTTTCATTCACCCTAGTTATTAACACCATCAACCATTCAACTATTGGTCTTATTCCACTTGCTTGAATGAATATCACAAGAAATTAGTGCACAATTGTGCTTCTTAATAACATAAAACTTAGAATTAATTAAGGTCTCTTAGCATAAGTGAAGTTTAAATATATAATAAAAACAACACTTACTAACATGATGTCTCTTGTGAGCATGGACTTTCTTTGCCATCCTCCCTTGATTGAATTCAAAAAATTGCAACAAGCCTCCCATACAGACAAAAGGGTCTACCAAAAGACTCTCATGTCCTCAATTTCATCTTCCATGTATCATTCCAATTGAATTTCACCCTACAATGCCACAAGTTATTCAGGTATGAGTTAAAGAGAAATCACTGTTCTATAACAAAAATTAAAACCATCAAATCTTTCTTGAATTTTGATAAAAAATTTAATCAATAAATTTTAAATTGTTCGGTTCACATCAAAGCATATATGCTATGGTAAAAAAAAAAACTAAAAATGAATTTTTGCATGTAAGATTCATTTATAGATGGAATAATATGCTACCTTAAGGTCTATTGCATAGAAATTGTATCTATATATAGAAAAATCAGCATAAAAACAATTAAGTATTCATGCAGACCAATCTTCAATTGTCAAATTGGCTTTTGAAGTAACATGTGAACAAGTCAACTGAAAAAAAAAAAAAGCTTTATTGAAGATTACCAAACAAACACAGAATGATTCATTGATTCAAATTTGTCACAGATTTTTCAAAGAATAAATCAGCATACCAATAACTGTTGAGAAATTTTCACAATATGAAGGCTTAGCTGCAAATCAATGATGCATTGTGATTGAGAAAAGAGATAATTGGGTTTAGTTGAAAAGTAGAAAAGCTTCAAACTTGGTGAAAAAATGGAAATGGGTTGAACAAAAAAAGAAGAAACTTGTGAAACTGCAATTGTGTATAATAATAAGGAAGAAAACCAAAAATCAAGACTTTATGAATAATAAAATAAATAATAATAATAATAATAATAATAATAATAATATAATTATTAATGGTTATTAACGATTATGACAGAGGAAAAGGCTACGAGGTTAGTATGAACTATAGAAAGGAAAGAAAACATTCATTGCTGGAAAGTGAACTCTCTCTTTCTCTCTCTTCTTTTTTTCTCTCTCTCTCTCTATCTTTGTTGTTTTCTTTATTTGCTAATCATTCTCTTTGTAACTTGTAGTAATTATTTTCATCTTTTTTTTGTGTGATAAATATGCAGCCAGTGATGCTTATGGGTGAGAATCATAGTGCCCACATGCAATACCTTAGCTTTGTCTTTTTTTTCTTTCTTAAGTGGGATAATAAAGATAAACTAGGAATCTCAACTTTGGGTTAGGAATCACTATCATTACATCAATCTTTTCTAAACACAAGTTTCACTCTATTTCAAGCTTTTTTTTTTACTGTTTCTGGTTTTATAATAATTTTTTTCATTACAAATTGTATTGCAAGCATTTTTTTTATGGTATATCATAATTTGAGTATATTTTTATGGTTTTTGATTTTATAGTAGGTTGTTTTCTTCACAATCTGAACACAGTAAAATTAGGTGTGTTTTATAAATTTTGTTTTCAAATATCAATGTTGTATCTGTATTAGGTCCATTTTAAAAATTTGACACGACTATTGTTAGAGGTTCACAAAGTCAAAAAATATTCATTTAAAAATCTGTTTTATTAAATTTTTTTATGAAAATTTATACTATTTAAGTGGTTAAAGGGATATATTTTTTTAAATAGATTAACAAATTAATAAATTAATTAATTTAAATTAAAAGTTTAATTAAGTTTATTATTGTAAAAACTACATATCAAACTTGATGACAATAAAAAAAATGAAAGAGATTAAATTTTATTTTAAGACTTATTTTGTGTTTAATATATGAATATAATATTGCTCGCGAATAGCATGATTGACCTTTCACATCTCTCTACACTATTATTATTATTATTATTATTATTATTATTATTATTGTCCCTCCAATTTGTATTACTAATTACATTTTCAATGGAAATTAGTGCTAATTATTTAGTTAGTAAGACACATTAAGCTAAAAAAACTATCCAAATTTTAGTCTAAAAATGTATGTTTGTGTATAAATGTTTAATTTAAAAATGATGTTTTTGTATTTATGTGTGATAAGATTAAATCTTGATAGGTTAGTGATGTGAACGAAATTGGTAGAAATTGTACGAAGTTAGGAGGAAAAGTACGTCATTGAATGGATGAATAAATAGAATAAAATTTAAAGAATAAAGTTGAATGGATAGAAGGGTCATGGACAAAGTTGTAAGTGTATTTCCTTTTATGTTCATTTTCAACTTTTTGATTGTTATTGTTTGGTTTTGATTACGTTCCATTGGGAAAAATTGAAAGATAGTAGGAAAAATATCTCAAACTTTCTCCATTAATTTAGGTGTGACATGTTATTATGTCGGAAGATAAAGTTTAGTGAATGTGTCCTAATAAAATTTTAATTATTAGAGTACCCAAAACAATTAATGATTATGAAGTCTTATTAAATTATAGTTATTCTAGACTATATAGTAAAGTTCTCACTTAGTGGCATATTACTATTATTTCATGAATTTTAATGATTAATAAAAAAAAATTGCTTCAATAATAAATCAGAACATTTTTAAAGTCATTTGATATTTTAATTTTAGACAAAAGTTTATAAAGATATTTGTTAAACAACTAAATATAAAAAATATTAATCATTAACAAATGCAAACAAGTATGATTTTAAACAATAATATTAATATCATTAATGTACTCGAGTTTATAACTGACATAATAGAATTTGATTGTTGGTGTGATTAGTTATTTTAAGAAAGTAATTAACAGCTCAGAGCTGACAAATTATAATATTGTATATAGTTGCTTTTTATGTAATGCATTTGGCACTATAATAACACTTCATCATCACATTCCCTTTGATTTCTTATGTTTGTCATCTTCTCTTCACACGTTTACTCTCTATTTATTCTATTCTAAACGCTTAAAATAAATAAGGGTCATGTTAATAAATGTCTCAATAACATTTGTTAAAAAAATATAAAATAACATTTTTAATAAATAATAAATAAATGAAGAGCAACTGTTTCTTTGACTTTTGCGTCCTCTTTACAATTGTAACAAATTGTACATGTCTGCCTATTTATTTTTATTGACTAGTATGTATGCATTTTTTATTTCATTTGATTTTATGATAATTCTTTTTGTTTTGGATCACACTCAGATCTAATCTGCTTCAATTTAGATTCAAAACTAAATAATGGCTGAATTAAGACATCACAACACATCCAAAATTATATAAATTGATTTTAAGTCACATCGCTTATTATAGTAAAAGATTAGGAAAATCTATATTATATAAATTGGTTTTAGTTATTTGTTACGAGATCCACTAGTTAGAAATATTTAAAATTTGCATTTGAATATTTTTGTTATTGTTTTATTTTATAGTGTTGTAAAATATAATTTAAATATTTATTATGAAAAGTACGAGCGTACCTATAGAATATTTGAGAAAAGTCTATGTATTATAAAAGAATTTACAAGGTATTATTATACTTTAAGAATAATCATGATTTTTCTCTAGTTTTGAAATTTTAATTTCCACATTCTACTCTTGTGTGGTAATTATATTTCTTAATTTATCAAAGAAATTATTTGTAGAAACTAATAAAATAAAATTAATAAATTTTCTAAGGACAAAAAAAATATTTAATTTTTTATCACAAATATAAAAAAGGATATACATACGTACCCAAAAAAGGACTACACACATTAAACATGGATTAGGTTTTAACTATACACTTAACCAATTTCTAATTGACTAACTTAAACTATAGTATATATACGTTAAAAAAGAAAAACATAAACTGTAGTAAGATACATAACCTTACATGACAAGATAGCTCGTTTTTAACATACAAAGGAGAAATCTTTGAAGACAAAGTCCATTACTACAAAAGTTGGCAACAACTCATTGTTCTCACATGGAGGGCCAACGCAAAATGTCTTGGATTAGTCTTTTTTTTTTTTTACATATTTGGGAGAGAAAATTAAAAAGATAAGTCAAAATTAAAAATTAAGACTAAAATATCTATTTTTATTTTGCTATTATATGTATCAATAAATTGTAATTTGTAAAATGTTTATATCATTGAATATACATCCAATAAATTGATAAGTATAATATATACTGCCATGTCACAAAAAATTCAATAGATAAATAATTAACCAAATTTAACATTTGACATTCATCATTATTAGTAGGGTAGATCTTCTTAGAGGAGGAAGGTGATCATGGTAACTACAAAATATTTTACTAATTTAAACTATTATATATACAATTTTATCTTTTTAATACATTTATTTATTTTAAATCATCGCATAAAATTTACCATTTAAAACTTAAAAGAGAAAAATAAGCAAAATATTAAAATCAATAAAAGTGGGCACTTTAGTGTTGTATGTGTATATATAGTTTATATCATGATAACTTGCACATGCACATAATAAATAACTAAACATTTTTCACGTTTATTCAAACACTGAGAAGTAAATTTACACAAACCGAACACGTGTACACCAACGAAAAAAATTGGATTATTTTTGGTTTTGAGAAGAAATTGAGATAAAAGAATAAGATGAGAAAAAATGTGAGAAAAGATAAAATAAAGCGAATTTAAGATATTGTTTAGTAGAAAAGAAATTCAAGAGAAATATAAGAGAAAATTGTATTTATCTCTCTCCATTAGTTTGGCTGAATAAAAAGTAAGAAGACATAAATTATATTAATATTGATTGGACAAAAATGTCCTTCATTTTAAAAAAAAATTATATAAATAATTATTTTTAAATTTAATCAATTAAATTATTTACCTTAATTGAATGTAAATAAGTTATGAGATTAGTTTTATGTCTTTGAGAGGTTTAGTTTTAATTACATTAGTGTATTGGGGTTTGGGTAATTGCATGCTTTGAGAGGGTTTGCAATTTTCTCATTGTAAAAATTGCAAGTTGAATAATAATATATTTTGTTGTGAGTTTGTAGATTAGGTATGAAGGGTAGAACTATATTAAAGTTATGAGATATCTTGACTTACATTTTTGCTTTTTATGTGGGTATATTTTTATTTGGAGATTTTATCTTGCTGATTTTCAACAATTAGTATTAGAGCTAAGCCTTCTATCAAGAGAGCGAGACAAGTTGTGTGTCGTATCACTCATTTTAAGATCTTAGTTCTCATTCTTTTTTTTGTATTTTTTAGATATGGGTTATGATTGTATTGAAATTGAATGTTCATTTGTTTGAAGAGAATGAGAGAAATGACTTTTCTTTATGACAATGTAGAATCCAAGACTATTTGATCCAATAAGGTATTGGTTAAAGAAAAATAAAGTGAGACGAAAGATTTACAGTCATTGCTTTGAGTTTTTTCACCGCAACAATTATAATCTTGTGAGTGTATGGATTCTTTTAATTGTATCTTTGAAAATATTTACAATTTTTCTATACAAAAACTGTGCAATTTTTTCCTTATAAAAATTATAAATTGATAAAAATAAAAAAAAAATAAAAAATAAAAAAGAAGTTGTTAGGAGACTATGGATTAGATATGAAATTTCGAACTAAATTAAATTTGTGAGTTATGTTTGATCATTTTTCGTTATAGTTAGGCTTGTATGAGATTACCCAACAAAATAATTATAATAGTGTAGATTCCTAAAAGAGGGGCATGGTTCCTCCTATGGTGGTTCCCATGAGAAAGGAAAAATAAAAGTAGTTTGAATCTCTTACAACTCATGGAGCATAATGGTGTCCATTGAACATAGGTTGTAAAGGTCCCTTTATCATCCTTAAGTTTCTAACTATGTTGATATCATTGCTTTGTTAATCATGTGCATGAGAATGAGAACCTAAATAAACATAAAAAATTCCGTTCACATAAAAGAGATAATGACAACGATGCAAGTAATGCTTCCATGACTATAAATGATTTTGGTTTCAATTGGGGACCATTAAGATTATTCAATTTTTTTGGATAACTTTAACCCAAACTCACGTGCCTCCTTGACAACTTTAGCCTCCTTTTTCCTCTTACTAGGGACATACCTTTTTCTTATGTTTTGGGGTCTTTCTTAGGAGTTGGTAAGTGGTCTTTTATAAAAATAGGTAGATTATAAGAGGTACACTCTAATGTAGGAGAATTATTAATCTCATTAAAGATTTACATTAAATTTACGTATAATTTATTAATTTAGAGAAGTTGATTAATTTTGTTTGGAGACAGGGTAATATGGTTGTTATGAAAATATTTTTTTCCATCCTCAAGATGAATTTAGATATACACATAAAAAATAAAAATTTTGTGTCATTTGAAGATGTAATTTCGAATAATTTATATAGTCTTAAAGTATATTTTTAAAAATATAGAAGGTATTTTTGTTGTCAATAGCACTCACTCTCTTTGTTAGGGTGCTTCACTTGGTCCAACAAGAATTCCTTATGTTGGTTGGTACAAATGTTAGCCCGGAGAATTAGGCCCATTTATGACTTATACTTGTGCTGAAAGTACAGCTTTAAAAGGAGAGTTGTCCATCCCTCCACTATTTCTTAGAGGCTTCTTAATTTTTTAAATTTATCTTTTATAAGATTTCACGATGTGGGTTGATAAATTTTTGGATGTGCGAATCTTATAATTTAAGTTATCGGATTCGGGCATCCAATAAGTACCAATAGATAAGTTATGTTAGTCTTTCTCCTACACTTCTTATTCAACACTCAAACTCAAATCCTTCAACTATTTTCACATATTTAAAATTCAAAAACCTCATTCTTCTATTCATTTCCATCATCAACATTATTTTTCTTCATTGCAAATGTAATGTAGCACTAAATCTATCTTCATTGTCATTTTGGTTATTAAAGTTTTTCATATTTTAATTTTGTCACATTCACGCATTCAGAGTATTATTTTTTTCAAAAACTTAACACTATTGAATTCACACGTTCGACAGCTGTTAATGCAGTCCATGATGATTTTTTGCATAATTGAATTTTAATTTGTGTTAAATATTTGTAGTTAGTTATATTTGAGTCTGAAGCTTAATCTAAACATTCGTTGGCACTCAATTTGAAACATGAGCTTGTAATTGAACCCAAATTTGAGCATGCAGCTGAAAAAATATATGAGCTCGTACCTAACTTGAAATCCAAAGAAGCAGCTGATTTGAAACTGAATATTGCACTGCCAATGGTGAATGATATTGATGATAGGATAAACTTACTTATAATAATATAGATGCTGATATGATTTGATTGCTTGAGTTCGTCGTCAGGCAACTAAGTTATGATTTTCAATAGTAATTACAAAATATGATCATGGTTCTAATCCAATAAAATACTTTTTTTGTATTGGATTGCGAAATGGTGGTGTATATAAAACAATCAATAAGAAATTGAAATGCGAAGACACATGATTATTTATTGACAACCAAATAATGAAATCATAGTGTTGTGTCAGAAACACACAAACATGAGATGGATAAAAAGTTAAAAGATCATCTTATTGTTGATCGTTTAAATGAGGAAAGAATGAGCTTGTTGATGATTAAGAGTTAATGAATCAAAATATTATGTTTTAGTATGAATTTGAAAAAATAAATGAGATTAAGTTGAATTTAAGAGAAATATCAATTTAAAAAGTTTTTATTTTGAAAAATAGAGTGAAAAAAAAAAGGCGTTCTACCATATAAGGTGTTTATTGGATGCAACAATCCAAAAATTAAGGGAACTAAATCCCACACTTTGATAAGAAGTATTTTGGATTTTTGGGGGATTTTATGAGACTACTAGGGGTGGGATAAACAACTTTTTTTTTCTTTGAATTATGTGCAACTCTCTTTTAAAAGTGCATGTTATAGATTTTTTTGTTTGACTTCATACTATTGGGCTTTTGACCTGTTTCACGCTTCTCGTGGGCTTTTTCCTCCCTTAACATCTTCTGTTCAAGTTGGATGAAAAAGTGCAAAATGGCACAACTTTAGTTTTGTTCTCTACCATTTATCATTGGAAAAGTTTCCTTTTTGTTCCCCCACGATTAGCTTTGTATCCCCAAAATATTTTAAAAATATCAAAATTATCTTTAATTTTTTTTTATTATTTTTAAAAAATTTATACACATAAGTTTTTCGGTACAGACTTTTTTTTTTTTTGTTTTTTAAATTTTTAAAATTTCTTTTAAATGTTAACCTTCTGTATCGGAGAATTCAAAAACAAATTTTCTGGAATACTCTTCTGTACCGAAAAACTTTGATGTTTTCCGGTGCAGACATTTTTTTTTTAGTTTTTTAAATTTTTTTTAAATGTTTATCTTCTGTACTGGAGAACTCAAAAACAAGTTTTCCAGAATACTCTTCTGCGGTATATACCATTTTTTTTTTTAATTTTTTAAATTTTTTAATTTTTTTTTAAATGTTAACCTTCTGTACCGGAGAACTCAAAAACAAATTTTTCGGAATACTCAAAGTTTTCCGGTACATACATTTTTTTTAAATGTTAACCTTCTGTACCGGAGAACTCAAAAACAATTTTTCCGGAATACTCTTCTCTACCGGAAAACTTCATCAAAGTTTTACGGTACAGACCATTTTTTTTTTTTTAGTTTTTAAAATTTTTTTTAAATGTTAACCTTATGTACCGGAAAACTTGTTTTTCAACTTTTCCGAAAATTTTGAAGAAAAACTTACTCTCTGTTCTGAAAATTTCAAAATGTAAAATGAAAATTTTGTAGAGATTTTATTATTTATACGAGGACAAAATGGTCAATTCACTCATATTTTGGGAGTAAAGGTATAAGAGTGTGGGTACAAAAGAAAATTTTCTTATCGTTGTTATGATTGCTTAGTTTCATACCCATTCTTTGTTATTATCATCATTGTTTTCTAGCCCTTACATTTGTATATACTTAAATCTTAATTTTTACCATATTTAGAACCAAAAAAATATTTCAACTTAACTCTACAAAATAATTTATAAGGACTTTGGTAGATAGTTGAGTAGGAATAAAACTTTGTTTAGAGTTGTTCTATAACCAATAAAATGTTTCATCAATTCATATCATCTATGATGTTCCATGATCATAGACTTTGCCTAAATGAAGGAAACTCCAACGTTGGTGCCAGGTATGTTTCAACAATTCCAATGGGGCCCACATTGAAATCTTTCTTAATTTATTAACGATGATGGTATCAAATATTTGTTTATTTGTAGTATATGTCCTCTGTTTGATTGGGAAGGGCAAGGACCAAGTCAAATAAATTTTTTGTTTTACATTTTGTTTTCTCTACAAGTGTGTCATTTTTTTACTTTTATTCTTGATAAAAAATTGATTATTTATTTTTTATCCTTGCAAATAATAATACCATTTTTTTTAATTTTGTTGTTGTTGTTTTTTTTATATTAAGTAACTGTTTGTATTTGTTTTTGTTAAATTATTCTCATTAATATATTTGGTCATATTAATTTTAGTCCTTATATAATTCATATATATTTTAAGAAACTAAAATTTAATATAAAAATATTTCATCTAAAAGGAAATATCAATAAATATTAATTAAAAATATGACATATTTTATTTAAAATTTGAATTAAATAAATCAATTTTTTTATAAAAAAAAAGTTATAGTATTTCATTATAGATAGAGAATATTACATACACTAATTCCAACATTATATATAATAGTATATATGGATTAAAATACAACAAAAATAAAACACGAACATAATTTATTTATTTTTGCTGTATTTTAATTATATATATATATATAATAGTATATAAAAAGGTAAAAGGTTTGACCAAAATTCTTTTTAAAATATTTTATGTTTTCAATATTTTATTGCATTCAATAAAAAAAAAGTTTTTTTATTGTAGAAACGATAGAAGAAGAATTTTACATTTAATAATAATCAATCATATATATATATATATATATATATATTGTAACAACTTTTTAAAAGAATTACCATTTATTCAATTTTAATTGAACTTTCAGTTTAAATCTAATTTATACCGATTGTACGTAATTATTTGTTTCAGTTGTTTTTGTCAAAAAAGAGAAAGTGAAATAAACTAACTGCTATAAATATATAAATAGCACTAAAAAATGAATTTATCTGTTTTCGATCATCACAAAGCACATTTGAGTTTGACATTACACACTTAACTTTTCTCTTCATCATGTTCGTCGTCAAGAAGTTCATGGAGAAAGCTTCTACAAAAAATAAGGTAATTCAATTTCGATCTTAATTAGCTTTCACTTTTCTCCTCTCATCAAACATTATATATATATTTCTACTTAATTGCTTCCATCTTCATCAATCATTAAAATCTCAATATATCACGGTGTAATTTCAATATTCATACAACTTGTATTTTGTCGCATCAATATTTTCTTTTAAAATTCACTATACTAAGTTCCAAACAAATTACTTTAAGAGAATTTAAACCACATACATGATGAGTATAATGTCATTTCACAGATAATCAGTCATAATTATCCAATACTTATCAAATAAAAAATCTAAAAAACAAAACAATTAAGTAATATAATTGTTTGGTATCTTTGTGACTCATATTATTTTTGATTGATAGTATAAAATACCAATAATAATGTTATTGACATTTTTTTCATATCTTTATGATTTCTTTGTGAGTCATAAAATTAACTTCAATAAAATATATTGAAAAGAAATAGAGTTTAATTGTTACATATAATTCATATGTAAGTTTTACATTGTTAGTTCATTGCAACTATTTATGTAATAAATAATTGTAATGATTTAATTATTATGATTGATTGAGAGGATGTATATAATTACATTAACTGTACATATAAATTAAATTATAAAAACTATTTTTATAATTTAAAATTAGTTAATGTTCAGTCTCCCTATTAAATGAAGTTAATAATGACAAAATAATTATATTTGT
>JBBPBS010000738.1:9838206-9883734 GCA_037974835.1 Cicer judaicum
AATTTATTTATTTTAATCTAAAACAAATAAAATAAATAAATAAATAAAAAATATATAAGACTGCTAATTTCTAAAATATTTTAAACATTAATTGATAAATTTTAATTTTAATTAAAAATATCATTTTATATTTTTAAAGTAATTAAACCTTTAATTGTATCAAATACTCGATAAACTTAACAGTTACAAACTAATTTTACTAAACTGAACATTAGAGACACATTCTTTTATAAAAAAAACTTATAATTATATAAAAATCCTATTAAACTATTTTTTAAGTGTATAAAATTGTGTCATTAATTAAACTAAGCTTATATATCAGAGCCAATAAAATATTTTGATAAATACCAAGTCAGCCTCGTAGACCTTAACGTTTTAAAACATATCTATAAATATACCCTTAAAAGCATCCATAACGGTGATACTATTATTATATGAGTATTTAAGTGGACTCCGAGTGTGTTTTATAATTTTTTAAAATACAAAAGTTAATAAAAATAATCGTTAATTTATTGTCTTAGAGAGCAAATGTACTAAAATGTTTCAATTTATGAATGTATCATAGAAGCTCCTATAAATAAAAGATATAATAAACTTTTTATTAAATGATCTATGTCAAGGTAACAACTTGACTTTGTAATCTCAAAAAACAGTTTAAATCTCACTTAAAATAAATGATGATTAGTACCATTTTTTTATACAATTATCAGTACATGTACCATTGATATTAATAGTAATTTCTTATTTGCCCATTTTTCAAAATAAAAACTATTACCATAAATGAAAAAGGGAGATATTGAATTGGAAGAATCATAGAAAATATAAGTAGTATCACATTGAAAATTCAACATGTAAATTATTTTGAGACAAATTTGTTTTGCAAATAAATTAATAATTAGAACTACAAAAATTTGGGAAATTTAATGTTAAGTATGAGATTCAGTCTTTATGGTATTGATTTGTAAAAACAAAAAATGCACGTCAAGTAGCTAGACAAAATTTATAAAAAAAAAAAGTTTGTGTATTTGCTTTGCAGGGTGGTGGAAATTCATCAAATGGATTAAAAGCTAGTGATGTGGATCCACGTTTGGTATTTCATCATGGGGTACCATCTTGTGGTATCAAGTTTGCAAGTGACAATATTCAGAAGATATTGGCTCTTTCTACCAAGTATGTTCACCTTTCTCATTTCAATTTTGTGATGTACTCATTGTTTTCTAACATCTAATTTGCAGATTATTATACTTTACAACTATAGTATTTGAGTAAACAAATGTCCTGGTTCGTAAATTTGTTAGGTGTCATCGCAATAGTCCTTGAATGTATCAAAACTACAAAAGCTACGTAACGTGACTTTTGTTAGA
The DNA here is from genome assembly GCA_037974835.1 of Cicer judaicum. Lineage (NCBI taxonomy): Eukaryota > Viridiplantae > Streptophyta > Magnoliopsida > Fabales > Fabaceae > Cicer > Cicer judaicum. The sequence continues at coordinate 9,839,571 of JBBPBS010000738.1, forward strand.
CAATTTGATCCTTGAATGTATCTATTGTTAGTTAGTTTAATCTTCGTATATATTTTCCGATAGTGTCATTCTCATACATTTAAAGATCAAAATACTTATTTACCGGTTATTTCTAGAACTTGTGCTTAAAATTGATTTTCGATTACATTTTTTTATTTTGAAGTGATGGGAGGATTAAATTATTTGGTAAAGATAATGCTCAAGTCCTACTTGAATCTAAGAAGGCAGTGCCTAGCAAGTTTTTACAGGTTATATTTTTCTGTCTTTTTTTCAAGCCATTTGAAACTTCTCATGTTTTGATGTTGCAAAAATATTATTTCTAGTATACTAACAATACTATGATGTTTGATATGCATGCACAGTTCATCCAAAATCAAGGCATCCTTATAAATGTAACTTCAAATAATCATATTGAGGCAAGTATATACTTATGATCAACTTCCTCAAATTTTTAATTGCATTTCATTGTTACTAGGTATAGTTCCATGATCAAGAATCATGTTCATTGAGAAATTTTAACATTTCACATTTAGGTTTGGGACATAGACAAGAAAAAGTTGTCTGACTCATACATTGTTAAAGAAGAAATCACTTCTTTTGCAATCATTCAGCACAGCCTCTATATGTAAGTAACTAGTATTGAGAACTATTGCAATACACAGAAAGAAATTTATTGAAAGAATCTATGTTAGTTACTATTATGATTAAGAACATGTATATGCATTGGTACTAGGTATATTGGAGTTTCTAGTGGTAATATTTCAGTTTTGAAGCTTGATCAAGATTGGCATGTGGTACAGATGAATTACGCCATACCTCTCTCAGCTTCTTTTGGTGAGATCAGATACACATATAATTTGGCCTTTTTCCATTCACTTGTTACAAATAAATCTTTGTTTATATATAGATTATTGTCATCTAAGTTCCTTGATAATCTGCTAGGGAATTCAACTGAAGCATTTGATGATACTGTTGTGACACACATATTGCCTCAACCAGCGGCCGAAAGTAAAAGGTGATACTGATTTGCTTAAACCCTGCCTTCCTTTAAGACACTGCTAATAATTAAGTTAGCTTATGCTTTTACTTGATCGCTACGTTTTGCGTTCAATAAATATGTACTGACAGTGTAAAACAAATTTAGACAAAAGTCCAATTATATTTCATCATGAATTCATATCATAGTATTATTTCCTTAAATATTTGCACAAATATCTACATCAATCAAACAATGTTGTGTAACGCAAAAAAGTCAAACTTATTTTCTCTAATGTGTTCAATGCAGAGTTCTCATAATCTTTAGAAATGGCCAAATAATATTATGGGATATTCAAGAAAGCAGGTGCATTTTCAGAACTGGTGGAAATGTGTCACAGCCACTACACAATAGTGAAACAAAGAAAGTGTCTTGTGCATGTTGGGTGTGTCCTTTTGGAAGCAAAGTGGTTGTAGGGTACAACAATGGAGAACTCTTCATTTGGAGCATCCCTTCTCTAACCACAGGAAATGGCTCAGCTTCTGATTATAGCAGCAAAAACACTCCTATGTTCAAATTTAACTTGGGATATAAATCAGATAAAACTTGTATAGAATCAATAAAATGGACATATGCTGAAGGAAAGGCTAGTAGATTATATGTCATGGGAGCTTCTAAATCAATGCAGGTATTTGAATACTTAGCTTACATTATTTAACTAATGTTTTTGACATAGTTCTAAATTATGGTCCGCAACTACAATTGCTGACGCAATATAAAAGTTTTAGAGGTTTCTGCAGCAGCATTCCAACCGCAATTGCGGCTGAACCAGCAGAATTTTCCTGCATGTTGCTGCAATATCAAGGTTCACATCATAACTGTGACCGCAATTTAGAACCATGGTTGTTGGTCAATTTATTCTGAGAAAGAAAGCTTGAATTCAAGTTCACCTATTATAACTCAAATGATATGATTTTTTTTTGTTTATTAAATGTTTACTGATATGATTGTATGAATGCAGGTAGTATTGTTGAACGATCATACCGAAACTCGCACAATTAAGTTAGGACTTTATTTGTCTGAATGCTGTGTTGACATGGAGATCATATCAACCTCAAATGAGCTAAGCAAGAATAAACAAAATTCTTTGATTTTGCTTGGGAAATCAGGCCATGTATATCTGTATGATGATAATTTGATTGAAAGGTATCTATTGCATAATCAATCTAAGTCCACTCCTTCACTGCCAAAGGAAGTTATGGTGAGGTTACCACTGGCTGATTCAAGCATCACCATAGCAAAATTCATCTCCAACACTTCCAATGTGTTTTATTCTCAAGATGAGGTAATAGAGTTGTGATACTATTCTTTTACTCGACCGTATTCTTTTACTATTATTACTAGCGTGCAGACAGACACTAATGTTTCTATCCTGTCTACTTTTGTTAAGAAATTTGGTATCTTTCATGATTTTTATCGAAAAAAGCGGACAGAAGAACACATGAAAATGAGTAATATATTGTAATATTGTGGATATTCATTTCACTTTTATTTTTCTTTTTGGTTACAGTATTATATACAGATTCTGAAAAACTATCCACGGCTTATTCCCATGGAAACAAATCAGAAAGATGGGATTAACCTGAGTTCTGCTAACTTCTCTGGATTTTCAAACATTAAAAACTTGTACATAACTGGACACCATAATGGAGCCATAACTTTTTGGGATGCATCATGTCCCTTTTTCATCCCAGTTTTTCAATTAAAGCAGCAGGTAATGGTTTAATCCAAAAAATATTAGTATGTGTCCAAATGTTAGCTTCATTATTACTTTAAGTGATAAAAAAAGGAAAAAAAAATAGCTTCTTCTCAATATCAATACTATTATATTGTGATTATTATCTCTTTCATCTTAATGCAGAGTGAACATGATTATTCTTTAAGTGGTGTGCCCTTGACAGAATTATATTTTGACATCAACTCTCTTCTCCTTGTTTCTGGTGATCAGAGTGGAATGGTGAGGCTAATTCAACTATATGAATGGATGAGAATTGATATTTTCTTCTTGTTTTTTTTTTTTTTCATTTTCACCACCCTTGCCTTTTGTATAGTATGCATGATATGAACATGATCTACAGGTTCGAATATTCAGATTCAAACCCGAACCATATACCTCCAACAGCTTCATGTCGCTTACAGGTATTTTATGTATTGGATATTACTTATTCCACAACTTGTCTAGAATCTGTTTGAATTGACTTATTTGAACTTATCCATTGACATAAGTACTTGTAAGACTGCTTAGAAGAATTTATAAAAGTAATTTATATAATTTCTATAAGTTGTTTTTAGCTTACTTCTATAGATTTTTTATGATAGCTTATAGCTTATATGAAAAAAGTTTATATTTGTTTTATCTTTTGTTACAAAAATAACTTATACATAAATATTTATATGATAAACGTTTATGTTATAAGCACTTAATTAAGTTGTGTATCCAAACAGATCTTTAATCAATAATTGAACAGCCAGCAAACTTCACACTTCAGTTGATAGTGACATGAATTTCCACTCTTTTGTAGGAGGTACAAAGAAAAGGGTTGATCATGTAATTCAAAGTGTGAAACTTGTAAAGACCACTGGTTCTGTAACTTGTATGAATATAGATCATAGCTCAAAGCTTCTTGCTGTTGGTTCTGATCAAGGAAATGTAAGATACTTTTCTAGCTGTTATATATTTTTTTAAATTGCACGTGTTTATTTAGCTCATTGTTCCAAAGAAACAAACTTCATGTTTATTTAGCTCATTGTTCCAAGGAAACAAACTTCAGGTTTATTTAGCTCACTGTTCTAAGGAAACAAACTTCATGTTACTAATTTGTACAATAATCTACCAATTTGTTGCAGGTTTCAGTTATTGACATAGATGGTCCATCTCTGTTATATCAGAAACATGTTGCAAGTGAAATTTCTACTGGTATCATCTCTCTGCAGTTCATAACCTGTAGTTTATACGGTTTCGAGAAAAACATCCTAGCAGTTGGAACAAAGGACTCGTCTGTTTTGGCACTGGATAGTGAAACTGGAAATGCACTGAGTATTGGAACTGTTCATCCTAAGAAGCCATCTAAAGCTCTATTTATGCAGGTGTTAGGTAAGAGTTTACACAGTTGACACATTGAACAGTTATTACAACACATTGTTATAAGTTATCAATGATCTGAATGCTTATTCTGTTTAGGATTCAAATGTCAAAACTATTTTGAATATAAGTTATCAATGATCTGAGCACTCATTTGTGTTATACAGATGGAAAATGTGAACCAATTACAAAAAAAGATAACTTAGACTTGAGAGAAGGGAATCATATTGTGGATGCAACAACAAAGAACTTGTACATTTTGATGTGTTCTGAGAAGGCTTTATATGTCTTTTCATTTGAGCATGCTCTACAGGTATGGTGTTCTTTAATTCAATACTTATGAATTATAAAGAACCAACAGATTAACTTATGCTTGCAATTACTCTCTATCTTTTTCTCTTGTTTTAGGGAATCAAAAAGGTGCTTTACAAGAAGAAGTTCTATCCTTCTTCCTGTTGCTGGGCGTCGACATTTTACAGCACCTCTGGTATTGGTCTCATACTACTTTTCACCACTGGAAAAGTAGAATTAAGGTGATGGAACTATCTCAAATCTGCATTTTACTTACCAATATTTTAGTGAAAAAACAAATAAATCTCAATTTTTAGTATTATTTTTTCAATAGGAAAAGTACTTCAATCAATCTAATTCCTACTAAATTGGTTGGCTTTATGGATTCTAGCACTTTAGTGCTTAATTACCGAATCATATATATAGTCCCACATTCTATTAGTTCATGACACTTTTTTTTTTCTCTCTAATGATTTAGGTCTTTGCCAGAATTATCTTTGATAGTGAAGACTTCAATCAGAGGTTTGACTCATTCACCTCCGAAATCGAAGTCATTTTCTGACAGCCATATATGTTGTTCATCCAGAGGAGACCTTGTTTTGGTATGAATGCATCTTCTTTCACTATGAAAACAAGTTTCTGATATTTATAACATGAAATTAACTCAAGGTCAGTTTACAGGTGAATGGTGACCAAGAAATTTCGGTTGTTTCGTTGTTGGTCCAGAGGAATATTTTTAGGTATATATGGTTAAAGAATGGAACTAGGAATCTTGTTATCAATCAATCTCCTACAGTCTTATCTTTATTTTCTCTTTTCAAACTGGCAACTTAAGATGAAAGTGATACTAATAATGAGAGATTAGTTTTCTCATTATATAATGTTTGACTTCATTTTAGGCTTTTGGACTCTGTTGGCTGCATCTACAACAAGGAAAGGATGCTATCACAAGAAGAGTTGGTTCCTAACCCTGTCATACCTAAGGAAAAGAAGAAGGTTAACAGGAACATATAAATAAGGTCTACTCAACTAAATCCATTATTTTTGCAACAAAATGTATTTAATCTTGTTTATGTGCAGGGCATATTCAACACTGTAATCAAAGATTTTGCTGGAAGTAAAGAAAAACATATGCCCTTAAAGGAAAAAGAAGATCCTAAAGAAAGTATCCAGGAACTCTCTGCAATATTTTCACACGCAAATTTTTCACTGGATGCCAACAATACTGTGGACGAAAATCAGCTAGAATTAAACATAGGTATAACAATGACTCGGATATGTATGACATAAAGGAGAAATTTGTGCTTTGCGTGAATGAATTCATGTTTGTTTTAGTTGTGGTCTGAATCTGCTGGACAGAAAGCATAAATATTATAAAACATGACTAGATTGGAGTTACAGGTCAATATGCTTCTTCATAAGGCAGTTCAGCTGGTTTCTCCGTATAATGCATAAGTCTGTTCGGATTCACTTATTAAAGTTTATTTACTGACATAAACACTTGTGAAATTGTTTGAAAAAACTTATAAAAACAGTGGATGACATGTCATAAGTTGTTTTCAACTAATTTCATAAGCTCTCTAGTCTCTAAGATAGCTAATGTAAACAGTTTATAACTAACATGAAAACCGTTTTTTATTTTATCTTTTGTCATAGAAATAGTTTATGCTATAAGCGCTTATTTAAATTGTTTACCCAAACAGGTCTTAATAGCATATAGATACTTGAGTTTAAGGCAACTAATCGGAGGTGTTCTCTTTTCTTCTATATAGATGACATAGATCTGGAAGATCATAGAGAAAAACGCAAAGAACAAAGCTTCTTAGGAGCTGTTAATAAGATGAAATTGGCTGGCAAATATCAGGCTTTGAAAGGTTTGTGACAATGAGTTCAATTTTGTGGAAATTACTGTTACTTATGTTCACATTTGACCTAAGAAACAAGAACTTGAACTACTCTAATGCGATGAAACAGATGAGTTTATATCACTAATGAGATTCTGTTATTCAACCATATTATATACATGCATAGTGCTACTAAGCATAATCGGAATGTGATAAATGTAATAACTCTAATTAATATATGCTATAAACTGTAGGTATGCTACTACAACTCAAGTATGATTTACATTTATTTGGAGAAATACCAAGTAGAAGATATTTTGCTTACAAGAAGAAGAAAAAAGGGAGATGATAAAGAGATTTAATATATACTAGCTAATTTTATTGGGCATCCAATATACAGGAAGAGTGAGAGAGATGAAGGGAAACAACCAGAGAGTACCAGAGAAGGAAGAGCAACAAGATGAGAAAGCTGGTGCAGTCAATCAAATTAAAAAGAAATATGGATTTTCTTCTTCGTCCAATGTAAGGATATATTAAAAGACTGGCATTTGATTATGAAATATGAATACTAATCACAATAAATCTGGCGCAACAGGTAACAAGTGTCGCTAAATCGGCAGAAAGCAAGCTGCAGGAAAACACAACGAAATTGCAGGTATATTATATGTTGACAAAGTCACAAAAATGAAGCGATATATCGTTTACCGCATGCCAAAGTATGCAAGAAGAATAAGAAAGATGAAAATTTCAATTTATATGTTGACAAAGTCACAAAAATGAAGCGATATATCGTTTAGCGCATGCCAAAGTATGCAAGAAGAATTAGAAAGATGAAAATTTCAATTTATAGTTATTTTCATATTTTCTTATAATAACTTGGCAGGGTATTGAGCAACGTACTACAGAGATGCAAAACAAAGCAAAATCATTTTTATCAATGGCCAAACAAGTGCTGCAAAATGTTGAACAGAATAAAAGAAGTTGATAAGACCTGTTAGGTACTAACATCATGATTTGTTTTTCCTTTTTCAATTGCTTGTATATTCTTTTTAATATTTTCTGTATGTAAGTTTGCTCAACAAACTCACCCACCTACAATTTCTCTAAAAGAAAAACTAATTTTACTTTATTTATTATGTGCTAGTTTAGCTTCTTTTTACATGAACCTGTTCCATTACTGTCATATGTGGATTGCAGAGTGGAGAAGCTTGGCCATTGCACTTAAAGCTCCCAGAACTTAAGTACAGATGAATAACTACAACCTACAGTGCAAATAAAAAAGTGACTGCGGCAACTTTAAGTCATGCATTATATTGATAAAGACCCGCAACTGATTCAAGGACATATACAAGTCATTTGCTCTGGAATTTGTACATTAAAATATCATAAGCTTATGTTCATATTTTCTCTCCACTTTCTTTCTCTTTGGAGAGAATTGTTTTGGTAGAATTATTTCCACCAAGGAATATTTACACATACACACAATAGCAAATTAAAATGTCAACATTGATAAAAATTAAATAAATAACTAAATTAAAATGTCAACTCTTAAACATGACAAAGTTAAAAGATGGCATCCAAATTGCATTGAGGTTTTCTCTTTTAATTTTACAAATTGGAGTATTAGTTCATGACATGAAAGATGGTGATCACCATCACAATGCAATTAGAACAAAAAGAAAATTCCACACAGCATGAGAACAGAAGACAAACTTTGCAACGACTAGTGCTTTATCAACAGATCTTCCAAAAGCGAGTGTATCTGTTCTCTAGCAGCATCTCTGTTACCAACACTCAATGTAAAACAAGTTGCTCCTGCATGATTCCTCAATCTTGCAACTGCCAAAATTGACAACATTAGTAACTAACACGATCCGTGAATCAGTTAGCCAGATAGCGGCTTCAAAATCATCAAAACGTCAATAGATATTTGAGATTTAAGGATATCAAGTCTCACGAGAAATATGTCCCATCTAGATTATTTGAAGGTGAAGACAAGAAAAATCATTGACATCAAGAGAGAAACGTGATGTTTGAAAAATGGGGACTGTGAAAGTAAGGGAAATTTACCTTCAGGTATATCTCTGCCAAATTTTGGAACTGGAATGGAAGCCAAAATTGGGATATTTGACTCCAAAACTTTTAGAACTGCAGGGAAGAATGAGGAACTGTATAACTCCATCTTCCCAACTTCATCAATGACGAAAAGATCGGTGTCTTCTCTAACCTAATCATTGAGTGTGTCTTTTCAAATTTCAGAGACTGATCTAACATATAGGCATCTGCAAATAATATCTTTGTATATCCTAAATGACAAATTTACACTAAAAAATGCAAGGGAACAGCTCAAGAGCAGCATACCAGTACCACATTTTTTATATGCATTTAAATTCATGCAATGAGTGTCATATATTGAGCAAAATATGCATTTACCCTGCAGCTACTATGACAATAATCTTACATAAAGTTGAGAAAAATGTGAAAGCAAAACATCGTTGACAAGCTCACCTGCAACTCAGGCAGTGCTAGTGACTCAAAAGATGCTACATCAACTTTATACTTTCCAACATTAGGCCATCTCTGAGACTCTTGGCTGCCAATAATACCATTAAATAATACCCTTTAATCAAATAAGCAAAGCTCTAATAAAACCAAAAATCTAGCCAGTGAAACCAATGTTACATGAAGTGAATGCAGTCAGCATATCTCAGTCCTTGGATCTAGATTGTTCATATTTTGACTTTATCAAAGCAAATTACAAATATAAATTTGAAATTAAAACCGTCCAATTTTAATGCAAAGGTCTGATGTACTAACTGCAACTATGGTTCTAACTTGTGGTTTGCAACTGCAATGCAGCCACAATATAACAGTTTTTGAAGTCTCCACGTCGACCATATTGGCACGTATTTTACCGCAATATAATTTGTTCACAGCATACTGACGAGTGCAATTTAAAATCATGATTGTTGAGTAGTTTGAATGCATCTAATCCAAATTATGTTATGTCACAGCATATTTACAAACACATACAACAACAACAAAAACCAAGCCTTATCCTACAAAGTAGGATAAGCTACATGGATCAATGGTGTGATAACATTTTATTATATAACATATCTCTTTCCAGTTCATAAATCTCTACGTTTTTCCTAATGGTTTCTTTTATTGTTTTCCTACGTCTTCCTCTGCCGCTTACAGTTTTTTTATTTACAAGCACACAAAAAAACAAAAATATCAGTTTTTGTTTGTGAGCTTGCAAAAAGCATAGCCACAAGCATCATGATCACCAAGAAACAGAAAATTATGTATCTCCTAATGCAGATAAAAAAAGTTTGTATATTTATAAAGGGAATGAAAAACAAAACCTTGAAAAGTTGGATGAGGCAAGTGGGCATGTGCGACCATCAAGAGTAACAACTTCAAAACCAACCCTCTCACTTGCGACTTTAACTTCACCTACAAAACAAAACAAACCATTTTAGTTTTGGGAAATGGTGAGGGATGGTGAAGGAAAAGGAAAAAGATGCTTACGAGTGTAGAAACCTTGAACCTTGAGGGTTGAATTGGAGGCTTTGATGGTCTCGAACAGTTTCATAATAAGAGTGGTTTTTCCCACACCCTAAAAAAAGCAATCAAATTTATGAATGAATGATGGAAGTGACATAAATTTTGAAGAGAAAAATGGGAGGAGGAATCACTCACCGGAGGACCTGTCACTAGGAAGCATTTTCCTATACCAGCCATTGTTTCTGTTTCTCAGCTTCACCCAGGTGCTATTCTCTACAAACCAAACTTATGTTTGAATTTAGGGAATCAAACTCTAATAATACAAAATTCGAACAAAAAATAAATAAAATGTTATATTAATGATTAGTTTTTAACTAAAATTTATTAATTATTTAATTTAATCATTTAGTTAAAATTGTTTATTGATGAAATTGATTAATTTTACCTAATTTTTATTAGATAAAATTAAATAGTTAGCTAACACCACATAATAAATATATTATTCTTCTATAATCATTGAGGGATACGAAAACTTGAATTAGAATGAGGTATAAGGAATTTCACCGTACTAAATCCCCCCTTAATCCCATCTTGTTAATGCATTTGTTAGTCTCACGAAAAGTATAAGTAAGAATACATAGTTATGTGGAGAATTTTTATATATTTGAAATTCTCTAATAGATATATTAACGTAACAAAATTAAATAATTTAATGTATGACTTGGTTGGTTGCAAGTTGCAATGATTGAACTTAATGTATTTATTAGTCATCAAACTAATGCATATCTTAATTTATGGTACAAATTTTTCCAAAAGTTATTTTCTTTCATCAATTGTTATGAGTTTCTCTATAAATAAGAATATTTTAGGTTTGATATAAATGTACAATTCATTTCAAAAACTAATAAGAACCTCAAGGGTTTTCTTCTGTTAAACCATTTGCATCTAATACATATAGATTGGTGGGGGCGAATCGAACATAAATTTTTATCATTATCAATTTCATCATTTTTTTTCCAAAATTTGCAACATACCTCCCACAAAAATTTCAAATGTGTAACTCTCTCTAATCCATAAATGACATAACTTTGTAATGCATGGATTTAAGTGCAAATTATAAGTCTTTGAAGAGTGCACATATTGACAACAATAAAATAATTGAACTCAACAAAGAGGATATGGATCGAATCGTGAAGGTCAAATGTAGATCATGGATTAGACTCCAAAGTTCAGCCAAAATCATTGTCGTGCGGCCCAAATTACAAGCATAATGGTCATTCTCATCTGTAATGAGTCCAATGCAAGTTGATGAATTTATACTAACTATATGAGAACCATCCACGTTGAACTTCGTAGAGTGAGGAGGAGGATACCACTTGACATTAGTATCATACCTAATGTTATATACATACGATTCAAATCTTTCAAAAAATGTGATGGTCGACTGGAGTGAGTTGTCTATGGAGAGTGTGCAAAAAAAGTTTGGAATTCAAAGAAGTTCTTTGAGAAAACTAGTTTGTTAGAATTAATGTAAGAAGAGTGCTACAAACTCTAGCTATTTCCATCACTCCCCCGAATACACTCTCTTGTTTCTCTTGTTTTATGAAATTTATATATGTCTCTTATATTTTGGAGAATTATATACCGAAATCATCCTATAAGAAGAGGTGTCATGGTTAATTTAATATGACCTCCATGCAATGAAGAAACAAGTACTAGTTTAATAAATATAGAGGTTATAATTAAGAGATTTGAATGCCACATAAACACTTTAATTGTTTTTCTATATGAAGATTTTGAAAAAATTAAATAGTATATTCAAGGATGATAACAAATACATAGATTCTATTGACAAGTTCTCTCCACAACACTCGTAATTCTAAAATCAAGCATCAACAACATTGTCGCATGGATTTATTGATAGATATTATTTTGATTTAGTATAAATTTTCAATTGAACTATAAATTAATGAAATTCATTCATTTTTATTGATATTTTCTTGTGATTTTATTAATAAAAAATATTATAATTTACATGTAAGTCATAAGGCTGTTCCAAGGTAAAGAAATTTCAGTGAAGGCAAATCTAGAAAATGTTAAGCTATTTGTTGGGATAATCTTCAAAAATTACCACAAATCAAACGATTATCCATCTTTCTTAGTAATCAAAATGAATGAACAATTATGTGCAGTAAAACGATAAGAAAAGAACAAAAGAAATTTGAAATGGTTCGAATTAAAGTAATGTGTTTTAATCTACATTCATGGCAGTCAATTATTTTTCATTTGAGCTACAATATTTTCTAACTAGATTATAAGAGTAAAATAATCTCTATTCAACAAACTACTTATAGCCTAAGCAATATCTCCTAACTGCTGCAACTGAACTAGATATATGTCAACATACTCAAGTTAGTTAAATTACTAAGTTGACTAGAACCAATTAACTCAACAAAATTGTCATGGAATTGTTGAACTCAACTTACTAGTTTTGATTATTTCATCTCTCAATCGTATGTTTTGTTTTGAGGAGGGGTGGGGTGGGTTCTTTCTTGACTATATAGATGCATGTGTTGATAATTGGCGAAGAAAGTTGTTGTCAGCATAGACTTGATGTTGACTTTTGGACCGACGATTCAGATTTTGATATGAATTTTAGATTAAAAAATTAATTAAAATCTATATTAAAACATTGACTTTCCGAAATGTATTTGTGTGTAGTCATGTCGCAACACAATCCAAATCCTAGCAACTAGGTGCTACGTTTTGGTGTTTAGCTTTTGTCTTTTTTGTGCTTTTTGGAACTATTATCATTATGTGACTTTGGAGCTGCTCTTTTCCTAGCTCACGTGTTCCCAATATTGTTGTATTTTTATTTTATTTTTGACTAGCTATGCACGTCTTGCGGTATTTAAGTCCTTTTATTGAATATTTCTTTTTCAAAAAAAAAAATCTGAACACTATATGATTAAGATTTGGTTATTCCTAGTTAAGCTATTGGTAGAATTAGCTTAGTCAATTGTACGAAATATGTACCTGATGTTAAGATGTAATCTTTCATTTACATACATTCATCAGTTCATTCAGTACGTGGGATCCACCCTAACATTTTTCTTCTCTAATCATGGCTTCTTTGTTATATGAAAAATATAAAAATATAGACAAAATCTATGAATAACCCACTTCAATGATCAACATAAACTTGTATTTAAAAACGACTTTAGAATTTAACAAAAGATCATATTATTTAAAATTACAAATTAACAATTATCTTCATCTTCTAATTAACATTTCGTTTTAGGAGCCCCAAACTATGTATTTATCAAAACCTTGTTTCACATCATTTCAACCAATCATATAAAAACTAAGTCGTCGATAAAAGAAATTAAATTAACCAACAAAATACGCTATCCATGAAGAATCGAGCATTCCATAAGAAAAACAAAAGAGTACGATAACAACTGAGTTGGTATTAATAATAGAAATAAGATTTAAGTACAGGTCATGCGACTGAACCTAAAATTAAGATTGTAATCTAAATATAACCCTAAGCATTTAAAAACTATTTATCACAAACAGTTGTTGATTAAGTCTCCCAAATCCATGCCAAATCTATTAAGTAAAAAGATTCTATTGCAGTTACTCCTAAGCTTCTCCTTTTGTCACTGCCAACTTTACTCATCATCATCATCTTCATCCTACACAAAATATAAATAAATAAATAAAACATGAGTCAAAACGATTATCAATTTAACAAAAACCTAACCAAGCACAAAAGAACACAATAAATCATTATAGAAGAATCTTACATCATCTTCATCGTCGTCATTGACTTCAGACTTTGACTTGTCAGATCCTTCTTCTTCCGAACGATTTTTTGCCTCAGTCTAATACATCAAAACAAGTTCAATTAACATCAAATTAACAACAACAAAAAAATACAGTCGCTTAACAGCAATTAAGAGATATAACTAAAGTAATTTACCAATCCAATATTGTAAGCACGAAGAGTCTTTTCATACTCCTCTTTCTTCTTTTCTGCCAAAGCAACAAAACGAGCCTTATCCTGAAATACACGTAAATCACAAAATAAAGTTAAATTCAAACGTCAATTAACATTTTGATAATTTTTCAGCAGTGAAACAAAGCAAAATACTCACAGCATCAGACATCGATTTCCATTCTTTACCGCCAGCTTTACCGACCTAATCGAATTTCACAGTAAATCACGTAAGATAATTCGAAATCGAATCAAAATTTTATCAAAAATCATAAAAGATAACGGTAACATTAGATCCACAACTAACCACAGCAACGGATTTGTTGTCAGGATTCTCCTTCTTAAAAGTCTCTCTGAATTCAGACCTAAACTCATCACAAAAACGCGAAGTAAGAATCGTAAATCAATCGAACTTCACAGCAACAGACTCGTAGCGTTAAATAATAAAAGAAAATATTCAAAATCAATAGCCGATGCGAACAACGTGCAGAACCGAAACTTACATGAAAACGAAGAAAGCACTTGGAGGTCTCTTCGGCTTGTTAGGATCTTTCGAAGCTTTCTTCAACTGCTTCTTACCGGTTCCAGCGCCCTTGTGCTTCAACCTAACAAACGAAATCAAAACGAATAGAATAAATTAGATCTAATGAATGAATAGATTAAAAAAAACATGAAACTGAATCGAACGAAGAAACTCACTTGTTATCGGCGGCGGGTTTGGCTTTAGTGCTAGCCTTAGGCATGGTGATTGTGAAGAGAAACGGCGAGAGAGAATTGTGAGGGTTTTTGGTGAATGCGTTTTTTGGTGAATGCGTTTTTTGGTGAATGCGTTTTTTGGTTGTGAGCGCTAGGGATAATAAGGGTTCCAAAAAAGATTTGAAAAGGAAAAAAATTGAAGTCCAGGTTTGCGCGGGATACTGAAATTTTTTACCAAATTAGGGAGTTATTATTATTATATTTTCTTTTGTTATAGTATTTATTAAAAAAAAATATAAAATAAAATTAAGAATAAAGACTCAAATTGGTATCAAGTATTTTGGTCAGGAATATCTTTGTTCTTGAAAAAAAAGTATTTAAATTAATTATTGACAACTATATAAATAATATATATTATTCATTCTATTAGATTTGATTTAAATTTAATTGGTTTTTGTTGAAGTGAGGTGTAAGTCTTATCTATCAAACAAAGTTAAAATTTATTGATGAAATAGTATTAAAAATTATTGATGTGTAAATATTTAATTTATATAATAATTTATTTAAATATTAAAAAATAAATATTGATATAGACTAATTTAATGTATGTTATATGAATAAATGATATATCCCTGTTACTCAACACATCGATAAAAAAAAATCAATTAAATTAGATAATGAAACTAATATGTTTTATTTTTGTATTTATTAATTATTAATTTGAATACTATTTTTTTAATATATTAAAATGGTATTATAGACAAATTTTGGATCTTCACTAAAAAATTAATCATCTTTCAAAATTTTCATTTGTTTGTTATAACCTTTTTAAGTAAAATAATAATCTAAAAATTATTTTTTGAATGAAATATTGTTTTTAGTAGCTTTTTAAAAAAATATTTTTCATAAATGATTTTATTAAAAAGTTAATTTCATTAAACAAAGCAAACATAAAATATCTTATACTTTTTTAAAAGACAATATATTATAAAACAACAAAATCAACTTTTTAAGACTTTGTGACAAATAAATCCTATAAGAGCAAACTTTAGCTTTGATCCTTAAAAATGTTGCTCTCATGTTAGTCCATAGATTAATCAAAAACTTAAATATATTTTTTATTTTTTTAAATGTATATCTTCCACTTTTTAATATATCGGCGATTTTAATTTTTAACATTAAAATTGATATCTCTTTGAATTAGCGATAATGCATCTCAATACTACAATCATATACATAAGTAATTTGATAACAAATTTTTAAACTTAACATTTTTTTTTCCATTAAAATTTAAAATATATAAATTTAAAAATTGTATATTATTCTTCCTCAAATTTCTATTTCTCATCCATCCTAATTTTTCTCCCCTTAAGTTATTCTTCTCCAATTTCTTCAATAAAATTACTCTTTTATTTAGTTAAACTCTCAATCAACATTACAAGATGTTGTCATTATTTTCGATAAAATATATTGCTAGTATTACTAATGCTAATAGATGTGTTTGATTTGGCATGGAATTATGGAAGCATTTGTATATTGGTTTGATTGAAAAATGTGTTAAAAAGAATATGTTATTAATATTATGCTCATCAAAAACCACTTCTTTTTTTCTTGCAAATCTTTTCCACTATGCATCCCCTCAACAGGGTTGCTCCAAAATCCGAGCTAGTTAAGTTATAATTTAATCATGTACATTTTAGTCTAAAAGACATACTTAGGTTTATAAAAGTATTTAAGTACTAAAACAACTAAAGGCATCCTAATTATATCTAAAAACAAATTAGGTAGAATTTAAATAAAATTATAATAAAATACTTTTGTTAGTATATATTAATAAGATTTCTATTTAATTTTTCATCGTGATAGTATTTTAGACTTCAAAAAGTGATGGATCTACTTTGTTCTTATCTTCAATACAATTTTTCCTTTTTCTTTATCGATATTACCATCATATTTGTTTTTACAGTATTCAGAATAACAACCCACAAGTTATAAACTTATGCAATATGTTAGAAAAATGAGGCAAAGTTAATTCGAAACACATGAAATGAAATATAAAATGAAAGTATATTTAAAGACTTTGAAATTTTTTGGAGAAATAATTGCTTTAGATATCACTTTACTCTCTAACCTACAATTTAATAATTCATTTTTGGTTTTAGTTCCTTCAATTTTTTTTAGCTTCTATCCTACAATTTAATTAACATTTCACTAAGTCATTTAAAATGTATGGAAGAATCTTCAGGGTTAGTGATACTTAATTCCTCACTCAAATATTATTGTTCTAACTCTTCTCATCTCTTTTACTACCACTAGCTTCACTAAAGTAAATCCCCAACACCAAACCTATCATCTAAACTCTTAACATTGTCTTCTTCACTAGCAACAAAACGAACTCAATTTATTGAATCACTACTATTGTTATCATTTTCTTCTTCACCGTTAACATCAGCACTAGACCCCATATTTATAAAATACAAGATATTCATCTTGCTCATTCGTATAGTGTTAGTCCTAATTCAACATGTGAGGCTAACACCATTGCCTTAAACCCATCAACTACACCTTCCACTTTCCACCATATACGAACTGAAGTTTGATCAAAACTTTATTCTTTCAACAATTAAATTTACTCAAAAAATCTCAATTTTGTCAAAATCTTAGATATAAATCACAATTTCAACACTCCTATAAAATAATATTCAATCATTCACAAATTGACCCCATGGTGAAAAATATCATTACTGTAAAAAAAATAACAGGACGGAGTTGTAAAAGAATATAGATTTAGCCTCCACATAAAAAAAAAAAAATAGCATTAAATAACTCAACTAATCCCATCATAAATTTTGTAATGAAATTTCAAATGAAAAAATGCATATTGAAGTAGTCGTGACTATGCTTTTGAATATTTGTTCAATGGAACAAGGCATACTTTCAAATTCATAATATTTCAAGAACAAAATTTGATCAAACTGTTAGATATAAGTTACTACTGCAAACTCATATATAAACAAAAAAATAGACTAACGAAAATGGATGTAGGTCCAAAATTTGGGGTACTTGAGATCAACAGTGAATGTGAAATTAAATTTGAGAATGAAAAATCATTCCCACATACAACAATATCCTAAAACTCAAATCTGACTACAATGGCAGTTCAAAAGGATAATGTTCTAAGCAAGATGCTCCATTGACACCTTTGACCAGTATCCATGACACAAATGATGCCTGTTGGTAGAAGAGTACCTACAAGCAACCTATGTAACGAGGTGTCTGAGGAGTGGGATTAGGCATAGGTTTACAAATTAGAACGTGAGGCTTTCATAGCACAAAGAGTTACTATTGGTATTGAGCAAACACAAGTCCTATCACAACATATGTCTTCCGTCAATTCAATCAATTTCTGAAAATCTACTGACTTTGCTTCCATTATCATGGCTACTTCGTTCACGTGAAAAATACAACATAAATTGGGTAAACTATTTGCGTTTTAGGAACTCCAAACTTTGAATCGATCTAAGCAATTGGTTAAACTCTTCGTTTTAGGATACAAAATATATTTGAATCTTTTAATTAACAAACCATATGGAACTAAGCTTCATTTATACGTTGTTTGAAACAAGCACAATGTCTGAACAATAAAACAAATTAAATTATCCAACAAACAACTTAAGTACCATTTCAAACGGAGTCTGTATTAATAGATATGGGACTTAAGTACAGATCATGTCGGCTGAATCTAAAATAAAGATTGTAATCTAATAGCCCTAAGCATTGAAAAACTATTTATCACAACAGCTGTTGACCGAGAGTATCTCCCTAATCAATGCGAACCTATTAAGTAAAAAGATCCTATTGCAGTTACTCCTAAGCTTATTCTTTGGTCACCAGCAAATTTACTCGTCATCTTCATCCTAAACAAAAATCAAAACCAAGAGTGAGAACATCGATCAATTTAACAAAAATCTAGCAAAACAAAATAAATAAATAAACAATATTTTCAGAAAATCTTACATCATCTTCATCGTCATCATTGACTTCAGACTTTGACTTGTCGGATCCTTCTTCCTCCGAAGGATTTTTCCCCTCAGCCTATTACATCAAAAAAGATTCAATCAAAACACAATTACAAAATCACTGTCCCAATAAGAGTAAAACTGTAAAAATTAGGGTTAACAAACAGTGAATAATAAATAAAACTAAAGTAATTACCAATCCAATATTGTAAGCACGAAGAGTCTTCTCATACTCCTCTTTCAATTTTTCTGCCTTCTCAACGTAAGGAGCCTTATCCTGAAATATACGTAAATCTCAAGAAAGCGTTAGAATCAAACGTAAACTATCATTTTGATAATTTTCTGCAGTGAAACATAGCAAATTACTCACAGCAGTTGACAACGATTTCCATTCTTTGCCACCAGCTTTGCCAACCTAATTAACATTCACAATTAATCGCGTAAGATAATTTACAATCGAAACAGGTTTAATCAAAAATCATAAAAGATAACGGTGACACTAGATCCACAACTCACCACAGCAACGGATTTGTTGTGAGGATTCTCCTTCTTAAAAGTCTCTCTGAATTCAGACCTATCGCAATCAAAAAAACGCGTAGTTAAAATAAAAAATGAATCGAACTTCACCGCAACAAATTCGTCACATTAAACGTAAATATTCAAAAACAAAAGCAGATTCACACAACGTTCAGCACAGAAACTAACATGAAAACGAAGAAAGCACTCGGAGGCCTCTTTGGTCTGTTAGGATCCTTTGAAGCCTTCTTAGACTGCTTTGTACCGGTTCCAGCGCCCTTACGCTTCAACCTAACAATCAAAAGAGGAAAATATAAACGAATCGAACGAGTAATCGTACAAATTAGATCTAATAAATGAATAGTAAATAAATAGATTAATAACATGAAACTGAATCGGAAGAAGAAAGTTACCGGCTATCGGCGGGTTTGGCGACGGTGCTAGCCTTAGGCATGGCTGAGTTGCGGAGAGAAACGGCGAGAGAGAGGTGTGAAGGTTTTTGGAGAGTGTTTGGTATTGTCGAAGAAATGGATGCGTTTTTTGGTTGTGAGCGCGAGGGATAATAAGGGCACCCAAAAATGTTGAAAAGGAAAAAAATTGAAGTCCGGGTTTGCGCGGGATAGTGAAATTTTGGTGCCACGTCATCGATCCGTGTGCTCTCGCGCCATAGAAGTTTTACCTTGTGTTTCCTCAGTGTGTGTGTTTTTGCGATAAAGTGGATGTGGATCGCTTTGAGGCTTCAGCACTTCGTGCGTGCGTGCGAAGTGTACACGTGAGAGGGGTTTAGTTGTTTTCAACTCGTGTGATACTACTTATTTAATTAAATGACCATTTGGGTCCTCGTGTTTTGGGAATTTACGGATATGTTACGTGAGTTTGTTTGATGCATGCCACATGCTACGGTTGGGAGCCTGTTAAAAAGGCTAAATTGGTACTTGAAAAAATCAATTTTAAGTCTCACACAAATATAAATCGGGAAACATTAAATTTCTGTTTTTTTTAAATCATTTCTTTTATTCGATTTTGAACTATGACTAAATTTTGACACGTTTATATAATGGTTTCCATGTATTATTGTAAACAAAAATAATATGGCATTTATGTCCTACATTATGTTTTAGGATAATTTGGTTTATAAGATACAACTTTTATGTATGTGTTA
Organism: Cicer judaicum; assembly: GCA_037974835.1. Taxonomy (NCBI): domain Eukaryota; kingdom Viridiplantae; phylum Streptophyta; class Magnoliopsida; order Fabales; family Fabaceae; genus Cicer; species Cicer judaicum. The sequence continues at coordinate 9,859,727 of JBBPBS010000738.1, forward strand.
TTTTCTTTTTCTTTTTTTATTTTTATTTGGCTTTTAAATAAAAAATAAATTATCCATTTATGTTTTTGTTTAAGGTTATGTAGTTAGTTCACAATATTATTGTTTGTTTAACGATATATATCATTTGTTTGCATATGGATCAGTGATGTATGGTAATTCATATACTAAGTTATACGTGTTATGAAGCAAAAATAGTCATTTTTTGTCATGAATTAATCTTTCTCACCTATTTTTTGGGAGATACCAAAATGTCCCTTTACTTGTCAATATTTTTATATTTTTAATGACTAATTCTTGACTATTTCACTATACTTTCAAGAAAAATAGTTTATTGTTGTCAAAATTTTAACTAATGGTTAGTTGAGTTGGTTTTATACTTACTAGCTCATTTAGGTCGGCATTCATATATTGCATATTAAAAGTTAATTAAATTAATAATATGGATTCGTTAAGGTTGTGTCATTCAGTTATTATTCAGTTCATGTGAAAATACTATAACTTATCAATTTCAAAATGTACCTCTTTTTTCTTTTGGAGAAAAACATATTGTTTTGAAGTTTTAATTTGACATCCTCTAAATCATGTTTTTTTAAAAAATTAAATGCAATTTTAATTCTTTTATTTTGTTCAAATATAATTTTTAATCCTCCTATTTTAAAAATTAAATTTACAGTCTCTTACAACTCATTGAATTGTGTTGATATCTCTTTATTTATTCTTATTTTGCAATCATCTCTCAATTGTTTATGATTTATGTGTTCATTATTGTCCAAGTGTGTTAACATTTTTAATGATCATGAAATTGAAATAACTAAAATTTATAAAAGTTTGAAAGTTTGATGAGCACGATAAATAGATATTATGAAGAAAATAATAAAAACATCGAAGAAAATTATACTTTATTCAACAGAACATGTGTTGCGACATTGTTGCATCATTATAATAAATAGAGATAACCATAATTCCATAAGTTGTAAATCCATTGGATACAAACCCAATTTTAAAATTTGAGGTATTAAAACTTAAATTTGAACAAAACAAATAGATCAAAACTACATTTAAATATTTTAGTAGTTGACAATATCATTTGACAAAAAAATAAATATAAATAAGTTCAATAAACAATTTATAAAAAAATATAAGACAAACCAAAGTAAAAAGTTGGATGCACCAATATTCTCATATATATAATATGAATTCAAGCTCGTAAAGACAAGGGTTGACCTAAGTTTTATTCAACTCGTGACCAAAAAATATTTTGAAACTATCAAATTTATTAATTTGATTCAACAAATAATTGAAACATATCATGAACGAGTTACATCACTCTCCGGAGTAAGTTATCAATAATAGAAAAAAGTGGAATGAGGCAAGATCTTACCTTTATGAGTATTTAGTAGGATGATCGAATTTGCGAAACTTAGAAACACATAAATGGAGAAATTCATTCGAGATTGTCACATCTAGATGTTTAGTCGAAGCTTCTATAAAGGAATAATTAATAATTTCTATATTTGTGATGAGAACAAAAAAGGAACATAATAGAAGTTAGGTTTGACTTATAATAAAAAATACGTTTAATGCAAATCTAGGGTTTTGTATGTGTTGGGCTAAAAGTTTGTCTCTAAATTTATATCATATTAAATATCCTTACAACTTGTAATGTTGACATGTGGAATCACACATACCTGTGAAAGTGGTATATAGTAAAAATTTAAATGTTTTAATTCTCAAATACTTAGCTTAATATGATAGTCAGCGTTGTATTATACCTTGCTAGTGTATATAAAAAATATAATGGAAGAAACACATTTGAGTTATTACTCTTATAAATGTCCTAAATAAAATAAAAAATTGGATCCTTATATAAATATTATTAAAATTGGACAAACACTTTAAGTTTGTAACATATACATTTACCATTCCTCTAAATAAATTTAGAAAAAATATCTCATGCAATATCTTAATTTAATTTCATATAACAATTCTTATTTTTTTGTTTATCCGGTTATTTAGTTAATTATAAGTAACAATTTGATTATTTATATATTAAAATATCAACAATATTATTATTTATTTATTTACACTCGGATTTTTTTTCAAAATCTTCAACAACAAAAAACTCGTTAAATTAATTATCATCTTTAACATGATCTAAATTTTTATTATATTCATAACTCAAATATTCAAATAAACTTATATTTATATCTCCAACAACATCAAATTCATCAAATAATTAATTAAAATTTTCAGATTTAGGTTAAGATTTGATTTAGAGAATGATAAAAAGAAGAAAAAGATATTGTCTTTGTGATATAGGGATCAAATTTTAAAGTGTGACTTATTTATTTGATGTTGTTGTTGTCATAAATGAAGATATGAGTTTATTTGAATATTTGACTTATAAATTTGATGAATATATTAATTTTATTGAAATTGGTAATAAATTTTATGGGTTTTATTGGAAGATTTTGATATGAATTTTTGTGTATATACAAAAGGATAATATTATTACTATTTTAAGACATAAAATACTAAATTGTTATTTAAAATTAAATAAATAGCCAAATCGATAACAAATTAAAAAATAAGATAAAAAAGTTAATTGTTACTTGAAATTAAGTCAAAGAACCGTATAATGTATTTTATCATAAATTTATTATTATAATTGATTAATGAGGAGAAACATATATAATTTTTAGAATTAAATAAGTTTTCTGTCACTTTAATGTTTTGAAATTTTGTTTTTAGTCAATGTAAAAAAAAATCACATATTTTAGTCATTATAAAATTATTATGCAAATAGGTTTAATATGTGTTGGAGCATCCGCGCGTGCTTTTGAATAATTATTTTTCATACATGTTTATAACACTATAAAAAGTTTATTTGTAAAAAATAAGTTCAAAAGTTTATTTACAGGTCTATATTTAAAAGATTTTTATTTTGAACAAACGACATTTAAAAATTTCATATTTAATTAATCCCAAGTTAAAAACTATATATTTGTGCATATGAAATTTTAATAATGTTCTAAACATACTTGAAAAAAATCATTCTAAAATAAAAAAAGTTAAAGTATGTTTCGTTTCAACAAAAACTAGAACAACTTGTAGAATAATTTTTTAGGACTAAAACATGTGATTTTTATTTATAGAAAATAAAAACCAAATTTCAAAATTTTACGTAGACAAAAAATTTATTTAACCTTAATATATATAAAATTGTCTAAAATTAACCAATGACATTATATAAAAAATATGACAATGTACTTAAAACAACACGGTAAGTTTTGTTAAAAAGAAGAAGAAGTAGAAAAGTGAAATGGTACAAGAAGAAAAAAAAAAGACAATGGTTATAAAAGACCCAACACATAGATAAAAGGCCAAAGTTAAGGCTCATAAATATCCTTTGATTTATTCCACTAGAGGATAAAAAGGGAATACAAATTTGTAGTAACCAACACATGACACACGTATTGAAATTCATTCATCATCCTTAAAATTGAATCACAAGGAAGAGTGAATTATGGGAGACGAATCAACCCAAGAACATCAAATATCATTAGCAGCTCCTTTCATATTTTTGATTGTTGCTGCTTTTCAATCAACATACTATTGTCTAGATCAATTGAAGAAGGTATCATTATAAATAAATAAATGCTACCATTGTAATAATATTGATTTTTCTATTGTCCAATAATCCCATTCTTTCTTGAAAAAAGTACAAAATCTATTGATTTGGAATGGAATTTTATTATCATTTTCAATTGATAAAATTTTGTGATTTGTTTACGAATTAAATAATAACATTGACTATTTGATTTCTTTGATTTATATCATTTGCTTACAGAATGGATCCGATAATGAAAAAGAAAATCAATTGCGAGGAGAAATAAAACATCTTCTGAAGGAGGCAAGTTTGTTGTCACAGTAAGTATATGTATTTGTAATAAAATAAAATCAATTAGAGAATATAAGGGTGATTCATAAATTACGATCTAGTTGAATGGTGAATTATTAAAGCTTCATTTGTGCATTTATTTATCACGTGCAAATAATTTTATTTCTCTCTATATGTAATTTCTATCAAATTTATCTAATCATGAATGTGTCTCATTTTGTCCTCTTAGACCATCAACATTTGCACAAGCCTCAAAACTGAAAAGACTTGCAAATGTCAAGGAGAAGGAACTTGCAAAGTGTGAGTTTATTTTCTATTTTAACATATTTTACTTGCGCATTTTTATTTATGTGTTTATTGCAAATCATTATTTTAAATTTGTTTTATTTCAATACATATATGGTACAAGTGTTTCGAGACACCAAATATGTTAAAACTATAATGACTAGAATAATTCAATTATATAGTCTTATATTTTTCCTTAAATCGTACTCTAAGTGTGAACGTCTCAAGTTAATTTTTAGTAAAAGAAATTTTTTATATAATTGTTTTCAATCTATTTGCTAATTTATTTATAAATAGCAATTTTCATTATCTACCATTTTGTGAAACTTATAATTTAAACGTAATTGCAGATCAAAATTTGCACCACAGAGATCTGGTTTTGTATTTGAGAGTGGTTCTCATTGGAAAGGTATATAATCCAAAGTAGATTTTTTTTTTAAGTATTAAAATTTAATTAAGTGTTAAATAAGAAGATAATATTATAGAACATTTATTTTGTTATGGAATCGATGAAATGTTGAAGAAAATTAATTTGGTAGGTTAACATAGTATTTTTTTTTTTGGCTTTTGCATAGATTTGTTTAATATGATCAACCATATATAACACTTCTTATGAGATATTTTTTTTGGTTATGTCATGCAGTATATAACGTATGGAATGTTGGTAATTTGGTTTTGGCGTGTTCCTATTGCTAGCATATCTCAACAACTCGTGCAACCATTTGGTAATTTACGAATATGCAAACTTTTAATTTCTTATTTTATCAAACATTTTTACTATTTTCACGTTAATGCATACTAATTAAATCACATGTTTCATTCATTATCTTTTGTTCATGGAATATGACGAAACAATTAGTCTTTCATTTTAATTCTCACAATATTTTACACTTTTTTGTAGGGAGATTATTATCTTGGCAGACTGGAGCAATTCAAGATGACAATATTGTGGTAAGTATAAGTGTTAATATTTTTTTTCATAAAGTTAAAAGATCCATTTTCATATGAAAAACACATAAATTATAGAGATTGGAGTCTAAGATGTTGAAACTGCCGTCACATGAGGAAAAAATAGTTGTTTATATTTTATAACAATGTTGACAGGATAGTTATAATGTATATGGTATAATAAATTACAAAATATGAAGAAAAAAATAAGTGATTTATTATTTTGTATTGTTAAAAATTTTAAAAATTATTGTGAGTAGTGTCGTAGTTCTTCTAATTGAGTTACAAATTGTTTTATTTTTTTTACTACAATCTCGTAATTATTTATCTAAATTGTGTGACTCCAATATTATTAGTAAATTTGAATTTCTCAATAGTATTTTTTTCTTGAACCTGTTCATTTCAATTAGTATTATAGAAACTAGATAAAAGTAAAATAAGAATTTGCAAATCAATCTCCACACACAACATTTGGTTATTCACAAGAACATGAACTCTTCCATTAGAAATTCCAAAATTTCGAAGTAAACCTTTAACTTCCCCCAAAAGAATTTCAAATTTCCCAAATCAAAATACCACATTTAGCATTCTTGATCATTTCCTTTTATTTATAATATGATGTTTCGAACTCTTATACACACTTTTATAGTTAATGAGTACAAAATTGAAAAACAAAAGTTTTATATTTTCTTTGATTTGTTTTTCTTCACAAAAACGTTAACGCTTAATAGATGGTGACAAACTTATCATTAGAGTATTATTGAATTTTGTTTATGTATCTCGTTTAAGAGATTAATTGTTGCACTAATATATCAAATATGTCTCGTTGTCTTCTTCTTTTCATCTTATTATTTATTCTATTTCATTTATGTGTTTTTTATTCTATCTGAGTTGTTTATTTATTTGTTTATCAATGGTATTTCAAATATTGATGTAGTTTTTAAGGGATTTGATTTTTTTAAATGTACTTTCTCACAAACTAGCAAAAATATGATTAATTATAGGATTTTTTTTGTTACAAATTAAAAAGGTCAAAGGTCCAAAGAAAACGAAAAAAAATAAATAATTAGACGAATATTCTTAGACCTACAAGCTCCATAAACATCATAAAAAAAATATGTGAATATTGTTAGGCAAATTCTCCATGACATTACATGCGAATTAATTTAAAGATAAGTTGTGGTTAACAAGCCAATCACCACATCTATTTCCTTTCTGTTAAGTGTGAATGACATAAACATTTTAATTAAGAGAAAAACGTTCATAAATATGACACACCAAAGGAGAAAATACCCTTTAAATTACCGTTCCTAATGAACATATTTATTAAAGTTTTTGAGTCATTTTCCACTATAAGGTGAGTGACCCCCTTACTCCTTGCCATATTTAAATCAAAATACATTTCCCACATTTGTAAAGCGTTAAAAACTCAATTTATTTTAATGCACCCTTTGAGCCACGTTCTCTTATAAGCATTGCAAAAAATATTATTTGAATTCATTATCATTATTGTGAACTTGTTTAAATAATGAGTTCGTCGTTTCAATTATTGACGTGTCGTCTTAAATTTTATTCCATTACAAACAACTTTAACATGTTATGCAAGTATATTATTTGAATCGTCTTGTTAAATTGAGTTTTCCTATTCTCAATTTATGTTCTATTCTTTAAAAGTGGATAGGTAAATTCTTAATATTTTAAGTTACACATTTTAATTTAGACATTTAAAACACTTTTTTATACAATTACAGGTTGGGATAATAGCTTGGTTAATAGTGTCTGCCAGAGTTTGCAGATATGTTCGTCGAGCTTGTAGCAAATTGTCATGATTTTCATTGTGTGAAGACACTAATTGCATGATGCTTCCGGGAAAATTACAAATTGTTTTAACTATTAATCATGAAGTTGAATGATTAAATGTTAGCACATAACATATACATTTTTTTTTGACACAACACATATATTTGTTAGATACTTGTTCTTATACTTTTATAGCTATTCTAATTGATGAATGATTCAACTTTTAAGGGTTCTATTTTAATATTTAAGTATCAACCATCCTTAAAACTCTCAACACTACATCTCTCGCTTGTTATTTGCATGGTTAATAAATAAAAAACAATATTAATATTTAGTGAGTACTTTTATTATTAACTATAGTTATATTTTGCTTATATATGAATACAAATAATGATAAAAGAAATAATAAGTGCAATAGAAAAATATAAAAAAGAAAAAAAGAAAAAAAATTGTAACAATTAAGATACATTTTTATGCTAATCAATTTATACAATAGAAGTAATTAACGAATAACTAGTATGACACCTTTTTATTGGAGTTAATGATTTTTAAAAAGCTGGAAGTCATTTCATTAGAAACACTAGAGCTTCACACAAAAACAAACCCAAAACAACATATATATGCCAACCTCCAATCTACTAAAATAATAGAGCTTCACACCAAATAACTAAAGGCTCTTATGCTAGCTCTCCCAAATTTTGGCATTCGTGATTTTCAACAAACTCCAAATAATAATATCAATAAATTATTAGACTTCGGTCTTTGTTTAAAATTATAAAATATAGAAAATATATTGGCGAACCCATTTGTTTGAGGTAATAAAAGGTTGAAAATCATGCTAAAGATCCATTTTCATCTATTATTGTACGTCAACTAACAAAATAATGCATGCTATTTTTCCTTACACTAGTCACAAATGATGCACTATGCGAGGGCACACAACGCCACACGATTGTAATCCAAAATTGCTTGACAACACCTATTTGAACTCACACCAAATAAAATTAATGATCTTTGACGGGAACTTGACTTCACATACAACACTCTAATTTCATGTTCTGGAAAAAATGAATGTGATATAGTTACATAAAAAAATACCACGTCACTTGATATTTGAGGTTAAGGATAGTTTATAAACTACTCCCTCACTTCTCAAGTCACTAAAGTACCTTTTCACAAAAGACAAAACTGCGAAAGCTTTCGACATATCCAATTGGACAATACCTCATAGAGGTGGTGTTGCGATCTTGAGGTCGGAACAATTGAAACATCGGTGCTATCTCTGGGAACGAACCCAAATGGGTATGTGCCAAACAGTTGATATAACCTTTACTTTTTCATTTTCATTTTAACTATTTTCTCTCTCGTATGTACAACTCCCTCTTCCCTTTTATTTCTTTTCCCTAATCTATTTCCTTTCAAAAAATAAACAACCAACCACACTTTTCGTCCACTTACCAACAATTGTGTTCACAAATCATAAATCATAAAGACAAACATCATTTTCGTACTCTTCTTGATGATATCTTCATATTATTTCAACTACTTTTTGTGAAAGGGGCAATTTTCTTTGTGACAACATCTCATTCTTGTTCCCCCCTTCTTATAGGCTTTTGGAGATAACCCTCGTGCCAGAGTTCTATCTATTTTGCTGCGTTTATTTTTCTTCAACGTCGAGTATTGTACACAAATTGCTCGGTTTAGAGTTCAAAATTGTAAAAATCTCAATAAGCTTATAAGAAGGAGGAAGGATACGTGGTCTCAAAGAAAGTTGTCCATTTCACAAAAATAGTTAAAACAATATGAAGATATCATTAAGAGAAGTACAAAAATGATGTTTGTCTTTCTAATTTATGAACGCAGTTGTAGGTAGGTGAACGAAAAGTGTGGTTGATTGTTTATTTTTGTGATAGGAAGGAGACGTGGTTATCAATTACATGATAAAATGATATTATCGAGTCTATTATCATTTGTGCATCATACATGTGATAAGATACTATTTATCATGTTACTATCATATTCTACCTTTATTTATCTTTATATTTTATTTTAATTCTATCTCATTCTACACACAAGCAAACTATTATATTAAACTAAATAACGAGTTCAATCCCTCACAATTTTAATTTGATTGAATTTAGTCTATAACCCTCTAAAAATTTGACACGTTAGTTAATGATGTATCGGATAATGAATTTAAAAAAAAGAAAAAATATAAACGTGTAAAATATTTAGAACTAAATTGGTCTTTCCATTTGAATTTTGAATTATTTAGCAAAGTCAATTCAAATTATCCCCTCATTGATTTGGATCAAATAAGTCTATCTCTTTTATCATTCTCCCATCCTTTCTATTTCCTTTCAAAAACCCTGAAGCCATAAATCATCTCCCTCGTATGCTACGCCCAAAACCACTTATGCACAACCATTACTACAACACAACCTCCATCACCCAGTGTCCTAACATGTCATTCAAAATCTCCACGCCCCACTAAAGAGGACTAAGGAAAAGGAAACAACTATCTACGATGAAATAAATGTCTCAGACACAATCGTAACATCATAGATGGGAGTGTAAGGTTACCACACCAATTTTTATCAAATGAGTTTTTTTGACTCCACCATCACCACCAAAACCACTAGATATAAGACCCCCCGCCAATTAGACGTTGTGCTTTGGTGGTACAACAAGTAACATCAATTCTTTTAACCCAATTAATTATTCAACTGTGGGTACATAATTAATATGGCTTCTGACATCTCCAATTAGATATTTCACTCCTCCAAAATATGTTAAGAGTGAAGGATAAAATAGGACAATAGCAAGATGAACATTGAGTTTACATCTTCATAATTTTTGTCTTGTATATTTTTGTTTGTTTTAAATTCAACTTATGAGTAAAAATGTGAAACGGATATGGTAAATTCATATATTTTATTTATTTGATTTTCATTTGGACAAATTCTCACTTTTTTATTTTCATCCTTTATACGTGTGATATCTCAACTTTTTTAAAGTGTTAATAACTGCAAAAATCATTTTAAAACAAAATTAAAATTTAAAAAAAATTAAAATTACAATGACAAAGAATAAAAATATCTAAGTGGACAAACATTAAGTCTTCTATAGTTGTAGTTGAACTTGAAACGACAAGTCGTTTGATTGCAAATTTGCAACACTCTAATTTGCCACCTGATTCTTCCATTTCTTTCACGGCACAGACGGCGTATAACCTCCACGCGCCGTCATCGCCATGACCGAATTCGAAGAATCAATAGCGTACCCTCCGATAGACCCGGTAAACTTTGATCTCATCATCGTCGGCACTGGCCTCTCCGAATCCATCATCGCCGCTGCCTCCTCAGCCGTCGGAAAGACCATCCTCCACCTCGACCCCAACTCCTTCTACGGCAGCCATTTCGCTTCTCTCTCCCTCGAAGATCTCACATCTTACCTCAATTCCCCTCCCGAATCTATCACCACCGCCACCACCACTACCTCATCAAACGATTCCGACTATGCCGCCTTAAATCTCGTCCAAAAACCCTTGTACTTCGACGCGGAGTTCATTTCTCGCGATTCCACCGACGAATCCGCATTTCTTCGAGAAAATTCGAGAAAGTTCAACCTCGATTTAGGAGGACCTAGGGCATTGTTCAGCGCAGACAAAACAATCGACCTATTGTTGAAATCAGGCGCTGCACAGTACTTGGAGTTTAAAGGAATCGATGCGAGTCTCGCGTACGATGCAAATGAGGGTTTGATGAACGTTCCGGATTCTCGCGGAGCGATTTTTAGAGATAAAAACCTTTCATTTAAGGAGAAAAACCAATTGATGAAGTTCTTCAAGCTTGTTCAACAACATTTGAGTGATAATGGAGATGAGAAGATTTCAGAGGAAGATTTGGAGAGTCCTTTTGTTAGTTTCTTGGAGAAAATTCAGTTGCCGCCGAAGATAAAATCGTATTTACCATTTTCATTTTCTAGTGAGAATTGATTTACTTTATATGCTTTTGTTTGTTTCAATTCTGCATAGGGAATTTATGCTAATTTATTAGTCTTTAGATGATTGCATAACTTGGTAGACCATTGTTTACCTGATTTATGGATGATAATGAAAATTTGTGGCTTAACTTTTCTGTTTCCGTCATTTAGGCTTTGTTTGGATATTTTAAAGCTAGTGGAGTGGAACAAAGTGAAACGAAACTAAGTTTTGATTCTGTTGTTTGAGTATTTTATGATAGAACAAAACAAAGTTCCTATTCCACTCCATTTACCCTATTCCATCAATGTGAACAAAGCTAGAAATGAGAAAACAAGAGTGAGAATTTTTTATGCTGTGCTTTAAAAATCATAATCAAATCACTAAGCAGATGCAATTTTACATAAATGGAATAATGTAAAGACTCTTTTGAACACCTTTGATAATTTCCCTTCAATAATTAGTGAATTGACACTTTATTAGTTTTAAAATTCAATTAGTTGTATCCTTACACGGCTGAAGCTGTTGAGTTTTATACTCTAAGGGAAGTCTGATGATTGGATAAAACGTTTGAAGTCTTGAGAGGTTTGGCAGTGGCTCAGATTGTATACTCTGTACAATTAAACATTCTGGCGGGGCGTTGTATATATTTTTTCTTCAAAAAAGTTAAAATGATCACCTTCTTGTGCTATAACGAGTACTATCTTCTTTCATATTTCATTGATATTTTTGAATTCAGTATGTTAAGCCTAACTGTTTATAGTGCATGCATAACCGGTTGACATGCTTCAATACACTAAGGTAAAGCTTCTTTGTCTTCAACAGGATTCTTTTGTATGCAATAGCCATGGTAGATTTTGATCAAGAAAACAGTGAGGTTTGTAAGGACTTACTCAAAACAAAAGACGGAATAGACCGTTTAGCTCTATACAGCTCATCTGTTGGAAGGTGAGTTCTAATTCATGTTGTTTCATGTGAGTTCTAATTCATTTGCCTTGATTTTTTATTCATGGGATCCCAATTAAATATTTTAAAGAAGATACTTATCTTTGTTCTTACAGGTTTCCCAATGCACCAGGGGCTTTGCTTTATCCTATTTATGGTGAAGGGGAACTACCACAAGCTTTTTGTCGCCGTGCTGCTGTAAAAGGTTGCATTTATGTAAGTTTTAAAAGACTTATGAGTCTGTTTCGGAAAATGTCTAAATACTTAAAATTTAATTCGGTTTAAATCTTTGCATATTTTTGTTCAAGAAAAAGAAACATGGTTCGGCAATCCTGATTTCATGGAATTTTCCATGTTTATCACAGATATTTCTGAAAGTCATGAGTGTAGTTATGGTCTAAGGCATGAAACTCAATTGTTGCTAGATGGGGATACTCTAATTATTAATTTTAGTGTAGCCATTATCTCTGTGCTGATTGTTGTCATCATTATATATCTTCTGCTCTTTTCATATCGATGTTTGGTCATTTTCCAATATTTTATTTGCAAATTAAATGATATCATTAACTATGGCATTGCTTACATATTTTTATAAAATACTTTCTGCTGTTGTTTTGTTGAACACATGCTTATTTACACCTTAAACTTTTGTGAATCAGGTTCTCCGAATGCCGGTTATTTCTCTGCTTGTGGATAAGGTGCAGAATTAATTCTTTGATGTGGGTTTATTATTATAATATTTTTGGAGAAGAGATGAGGTTGAATATCCCTTTCATCCTTGTCATTTTTAAATGATTGTTGCAGGTTAGTGGGTCGTATAAAGGTATTAGATTAGCTTCGGGTCAGGATTTATTTAGTCATCAGCTTATCCTGGATCCATCCTTCACGATTCCATCAACACTGTCTTTGTCTCCTGAAGATATTTCCAATGAAAGGCTCCAGATGTCGAGTCAGAGGGATATTAAAGGAATGGTGGCTAGGGGAATATGCATCACAAGGAGTTCCATAAAGCCAGATATATCAAATTGCTCTGTGGTGTATCCTCCTAGATGTAAGAAAGATTTTATCTCTGCATTTTGTTAAGTAGGGGCATATTAAACATGAGAAAGAAATTGACCTTTTCTCTCTTCCTTCTAGCTCTTTATCCTGACCAGGCAACATCAATCAGAGCTCTTCAGATAGGATCGAATCTCGCCATCTGTCCTGCGGGCACGTAAGTTATTTTACGAAATAAAATTTTATAAAGCTCCTAGTTTGTAGTCTTGAACCCCTTTTTCGCCCCCCTTTTCTAAATCTTGCACTTTTTGTCAGAATCTGTTTCATCATTTTGTATAGGTTGGAAACTGGTAGCCATGTAGAATTCTACAGGGTCTCAAACATGCTTTGTTTATTTTGGCATTAGCTGCAAATTCCCAGACTTATTTTTCTCATCGTTATTCTATGTATTTTGGTTGTAGACTTCAAGATATAACAGTTTCGTGGCATTTATAATTCTACTTCTTTACGTTAATATATTCATATTCAATTCCTAGTAATAACATTTATATTTCCCTTGCAGAGTGAGTTTTGAACTTAAACTGATCATATTTGCTTTTGCTTTCTCAGCTTTGTTTTCTACTTTTCCACTTTGTGCAATGGTGCCGATGAAGGTAAGAAGTTACTAAAAGCATCCGTGAATGCTCTTCTTACACTGCCTGTATCTGGAAACACAGAAAGTATTCCCATTGTTCAAAGTGACAGTGAAGATAAAAAACCTGCTGTGCTCTGGAGTGCATTTTATATTCAAAAATTAACTACGGTATGCTTCTAATTCTGACTTGCTTACAGATTTATTTATTCTATGAAGTTTATTTTTACCTGCATTTTACACGTGTGTTTGTTTCCTGCATCATTTCCTTTGCTGCGCAACACATAAGTTTTGACTTATTTGAATGCCTTTCTTCTGTTTTGATTTTTGTTAATTGTGGAGGTACCCCATTTCTTTGCATTTAAATTAGAGTGGAGGTACCGCATTTCTTTGTATTTCAATTAGAGTGGAAAAGTATTATTATTTCCTACAAGGATGGCATATTTTACATCAATGAATTAGGCAGAATTTTAAGAATTTTGTCAGGAAAGATGTGATTGAGACACGTGTAACATTGATATGGACATCCTTTTCTTCATAATAGATATTCTTATTTCTATTTCAGGGTAAATTTGAAGCTATTAGTTCCACTCCTACACCCGATGGGAATCTAAACTACAATGAACTTTTAGACGCAACTGAGAAGGTACACTTTTATCATTCTTCTGTTAACCTTTCACTGTACTCGTATGTCTGTATGACTAATTGTTACTGTTCATCAATAGCTAGACTAACAATCTTTTAAAGCATGTACTTGAAAAAATACCATTGGAAATGCTTTGACAAACAAAAGAAATCAAGTAGCTGGATAAGTTGCTTAGAGATTTTGTTCATGAAAAGTAGGGAAATGAGTTGGGGAAATATTTGGACTCGAGCATTTACCTTAACACAATGATGTGTGAAGACCAAAAATGAGTTATTATTGTGAATTGATTATTAGAAGTAATTAGCAATGTCACTAATGCTACTAGTTTGGTGGTGGTATTCTCGCAGCTATTTGGTCAAATGTACCCCGAAGAAGAATTCTTTCCAAAGGCGACATCCCCTGAAGATACCTCGGACGATGATGAAAATGGGATAACCCTGGAGAGCTAATCGAAATCAAACCTTGTGCAACTCATATGAGAACCGCTACACCAAGATCTGGGACAAAGGAGGTTGTCAAATTATATGCTCATGCCCTAACAAATTGAAGATATATAGATTAAAATTGTTGAGGTGAATGGTTAGGTTTCCTGCTTTTTGGGTGAACTGAAAAACAGGGGTCCTCTACAAAGCACTTGTTGTAGTTAATTATGATTTTTTTTTGAAGCATACAAATACTGATTCGGTGCTGTATATGCACTTAAGTTAAGAGCGTTTGTAGAATCAAGTTGCTAGCTACTATATGAAGATGTGGAACCATCGAAGATTCGAAGCTACTAAGGGCTGAAGTATAGCACTCAAGTTCCTAAATCTAGATCTGTAGTCTGCGTTTGGAAAATGATTTATTTGTACAATATTTTATTTTTATGAGGCTATGACCTAGTCTGAATCTGTTGCAACAGTATTTAAAATGAAGACCTGAAACACTGTAGGTTGTACAAAGTACAAACACACTTGGGAAAATTTTGACTTTGTCTTAACAGTCTTGGCTTATATCTAATTTTCCTGTGACTTAGTTGTATCAATTTCTATATAAACGGTCAAAGTTAGATAGATGATAAGTAGAAGACTCGTACCGAAACAATGGTTGTTAAACGGTCAAAGTTGTAAAACTATGAAAATATAAGCGTGATTGTGTATATCAATGATGTTTTTACAGTAAAATTGAGATCGCGTACCAAACTCCGAAATAGCATTGACATTGTTTACCAATACAATATTAACGTTGTGTTTGAATTTTATGTTCATTGATTTGATATCATCATGTTGGATTTGAAAGGTTTGAGTTTTAAGAGTTTCTTTTTCTTTTTTGAATTTGAATGATGAAGATGATAAATTAAAAAATAAATTTATTGATTTACATATGAATTCTAAAAAAGATTTTTTGAAGAATAGATTTGTGTCCAAAGTCCAATGGAAGATTTTTGTCGTAGTGTTACATAATGAAAGAAGACGTGTCACAAGTTAAAGTCTTTTCACACGTAGTTACGTGGCAACTCCACAAACTGAAATAAAGCACTTTACCAACACTCAAACAATGGAAAAGAAAAGTGCAAAACCACTTTCTCCTAAACGTTTCTCGTTTGTTATCCTTTGAAGAATGAAACCAAAAGAACACCATAAAAATAAAAGCACAAACAACAAGAAGCTTTCATGTTCTCTTTGGGAAGCAAGCAAGGTAAACACAATTCCATTCCTTTCTATAAAACACACTTTTCCCCCGCTATTATTTTCCATGTGTTTTGTATAACAAACAACCACAAGCTTCCACTTTTTTTGGTCGAAAAAAAAATCGTGTGTTAAGTCGATTGCAAAAAACATGAATGAATTTTGCACATTGTTCTTATATTTTAGGCGTGTTTTGTCAAAAAATGTTTTGAATCTGTCAGACAACCGTGTGACCATCCCAATCAGTAGATACTGTCTGTCTGAGAACGATCCTCTACAGCTATGGATGATGTCCAAAGATTGGAGATCATCGTCACCGTTAATCACGCTCTGATCACACGGTCATGGTTCATCAACCAGACTTAGGTTCCTGTCTCCTTAGAATTTAAGGACGCAGTAGTACGATCCTATAGAACAGATCCTGTTCAAGTAAGGTCGTGCCCATTCAACTCAGAATTAGGAATAAAAACCATCATGTTTCGTGGAGCCTAATCGATGTGGGATTAATATCATGTTTCGGAGTTTCGTTGAGATCTATCGACGTGGAACTAGCATCATGTTTCTGTTCAAGTAACTCTTGCTTTGGAATTTGCAGCTAACATTGTAAATATGTTTGTAAAGTGCTTTTATATTTAGTGGTTTGGCATTTATTTTACCATTTTCTAGTTATCTTATGCAGATTTCCATTAAAAGTTGAGTTCTTTTTAAATAACAATTTTCACCTCAGAAGAATTCTGCTTTCGATGGATACTGTTTGCACCAAATTAAATTAACTGATAATGTGTGTATATTGTTTACAAGTAGTGTGATACATTGAAGTTTTCACTTTTAATTCTGATAAATGAATATAAAATATTCTTTATGCCTTTATTTTCCAAATGCAGCAATGCAAATTATGCAATTAAAACTGAGAATTTAATTTTACTATTGAAACAAGATTGCAAAACAATAATTATGTGTTTCCATGCCTCTACAGAACAGGTGTTATACATCTGAATCTGATTAAATTGTAGTGAAGACTGGAAAGTTGAGTAGTATATGTCCAGATGATGGTATTCAAGATTCAACAAATTGGAACCAAACATGAATTCACACTTGGTCATGACTTCTCAAGATGATTGATTTTATATGTCATAGCAAATGTATCAGAACAAACCATATATGCCATGAATATTGCTTCTTGCAAAGAGTTTTCTTTTCCCCCAACAGTTCAGTAACAAATTACTCTCGTTAAATCTTGACAATTGATATATTTAATGTTACATCTTTAGTCCAAACACATAGTGATGCGATGCGACATCTCTCATGACGTTAATAGTTATTGTATTCCACTATGTATTATGATAGAAGTCTGTAAAAAATAGTTATTGCATTCCATTGCATCTTTTCTGTCACTCAACAAAGTTGTAGGACAAGGATGTTGTGAACTTGTGATCTGAGCGATAATAACTGCCAAAATGTATTAACAAATGATAAAGCATCAGAAACTTTGTTTCAATGCCCTCTACAAACAGTGATTCATTGATAAAGAATACATTATCCTCAAATCAACCAACTACTTCCTGGATCTTTCTTAACACAACTTGTAGCCATTTTTTCCCTACATTTAAGAGCTTCTTCCCATTTTCGCTCTTCCATGTAAAGATTTGAAAGAAGAATATATGGAGCATGATCACCTGGATTCAATTCTAACATCTTCATAGCAGATTTTTCTCCAATTTCTGTATTATTATGATTCCTACAAGCACCCAGTAATGTTCTCCATGCTGATTCACTTCCATCCTTTTGCACTATTTGGTAAGCTTCCTCCAGCCTTCCCGCCCGACCATAGGCATCAACCAGGCATGAATAATGCTCGGATTTTGGCTTAATCTTGTATCTGTCAATCATCAATGAAAACAAGTGCAAAGTTTCTTCTACATAGCCTGCATGGCTACAAGCTGACATCAATGCTAAGAAAGTTACATGATTAGGGGTCACTCCATTCTTCTCTAACTTACTCAATACTTCTATGGCTTGTTGTGCTTTTCCATGATGTGCATATCCACAGATCATGGCATTGAAAGTCACTTCATTCGGCTCTAATTGTTCGTCGAAAACTTTCTCTGACTCCTCCATGTTCCCACATTTAGCATACATATCTATAATGGAACTTCCAACGTAGACATCGCGGTTGTAACCAGACTTGATAGCAAAAACATGGAGTTGTTTTCCCTCACATATAGCTGAAAGTTGAGAGCAAGCTGAAATACATAGCGGAAGGCTATAACTTGTAAAATTGATTCCTTCAGCCAACATCTCTTTGCATAGCTCTAAAGCTTCTGATTCCATACCATTTTGTTTGCAAGTTCCAATAATAGAACTCCAAGAACTATCATCTTTCCATACAATGTCAACAAAAGCTTTAAATGCGTCACCAATTTGTTTACACTCAGAGTACATGTGGACTAATGCATTGCCAACCAAAGTATGATCACACATACTTGATTTCACTATAAGTGTATGAATTTGTCTACCTGCTGGTAAGTCTGATTCATTCTCACAAGACTTCAAAACAGCAACCAGAGTGGCACCTTCAATTTGCAAGAAGGTTGTTCGACGAAGCTCTCGCAATAGTTGCATAGAACGACCAGATCCCCAACCCGGTCGAGCTTGAGCCAAGATCATGCAGTTCCATGTTACAATATCTTTATTGTTAATCCTTCTAAACAACTTTTCAACATCCCCTAGTTCACCGAAACTTGCATAGAGATTCATCAACACACTTGCTACAAAACAATCATTCTGATGCCCGTGTTTTATCACTGATCCATGAACTTGAACTCCACTTTTCAAGTTCTCTATTTCAACACAAGCTTTCAAAGTACTAGATAACACATGTTGATCCAGTTTCACCCTTTGTCTACACATATCCTTGAAAAACTGCACAGCTTCCTCTCCTCTTTTATTCATGGTATAGCCTGAAATCATTGAACTCCAAACAAAATTATCCTTTTCCTCCATGGAATCAAATATTTTCCTGCAAGAACTCACATCCCCACATTTAGCATACAAGTCAACCATAGCACTCTCAACCACAACATCAACTTCAGCACCAAACTTGTACAAAAGCCCGTGGATTTGCTCGACCTCTTGCAAAAAAGAACAACACTTGAGTAAACTCACAAAGGTACTATTATCAGGTTTCAAACCTTGTACATCCCACATTTCAGAAAACAACCATTGCACCATGCAAAAGTCACCAACTTGAGCAAATCCAGAAATCATAACATTCCAAGCAACAACATCTCTCTCCAACAATCCATAAAAAACACGCAACGCGCCCCTTAAATCACTGCCACCTTTGAAATACATATACACAAGAGAACTCCCAGCAAATTTGTTTCTTTCAATTCCACAGTGAACAAGCAAGCCATGAATCTGCAAACCCACATTCAAAAAAGCAGGGTTGGCACAAGCTCGAAGCAGAACAGAAAAAGTGTACTCATTGGGTCTCTCATCCAATGCACGCATGTGATTGAACATCTCGAAGGCTTTTGGGAGTGACCCATTTTTGAGATACGATGAAATTAAGGTTGTCCAAGTGACAACGTTCCTCTGAGGCATTCTCTCGAACAGTTGGTGGGCATGGCGAAAGTTGGCAGATTTTGAATAGAAACTTAAAAGGGTGTTGGCTAAATGGGTTTGTGAAATGCATTGGGTGATTATGAGTTTTGCATGAATTTGATTGCATTGTGTTAGCGTAATGGGATTTGATTTCTTTGCAAGTGAAAGCAAAAATGGTTCAAGTTCAATCACCGCGTGCAATTTGTTTGCCTCCAAAACCGCACGCCCAATCATTCCAATTCGGCACTGTTTCAATCTATTAATTTTAAGTATCACACAAATATAACATTAAATTTCTGTTTTTTTTTTCTTTCTAATAATTTATTTTGTTCAATTTTGAACTATGACTAAATTTTGACACGTTATATAACGGTTCGTATGTATTGTAAACAAAAATAATGTGACGTTTATGTCCTTTATTATATTTTAGGGTAATTTAGTTTATGTCTTTCATTGATTTTGTATCTATTTAAAAAAAACAATTTTTTAATTCTTTAAGTTATTCTTTTTAGTCTGTTTAATTTCATATTCTTTTGCATTTGTTGATTTTGTATTTATTTTTAAAAATAAAAAACTATTTTTTAATTCTTTAAATTATTCTTAGTAGACTGTCTAATTTCATATTCCTTTGCATTGTTTTTAGGTTTTTTGTTTGTACTTCTAAATATTATTACAAACTGAAAATGCATCTTCAACTTCTTTATATTTTTTTCGCTATTAAATTATAAATTTGACCTATAAAATGAGACAAATTATGTATTATTCTTATTTCTATGTGAAGTTCATAAAACAAGAGGAAACATGTTTTCAATTTATATAAATTATTCTCCCATCCAAAATTTTTGTAGTCGCTTTCCGAATGCATTAGATTGATAACCGGCTGAAATGGTTTAACAATTGGTTATGAATGAGTTTTAGAATCCTTTTGTTGAAAAAAATGACTCTTTAGGATTAGGTGTAGTGTTACGGTAAATTTGATAGTTTTACTGGTACTATTTAATTCAATATTGAATATAATAATAATAATAATAATAATAATAATAATAATAATAATAAAGCATTGTTAATTTATACTAGAGGCATATGCAATCAAATTTCATATATATTGGATAATTTTTTTGGAACATTAGTAATAAGGGAACATTATGCATGTTTTTATTTTTTGGTTCTACTAAGAGGGGCTTTGAGGTGCATTTGCATTGAAATTTTTTATTATGTATTCTACGTAGTTAGATCCATCGAATGAAGATCCATAATAATTAAATTAATTGTAATGGTCTTTTACACTATATATTTCTTCAAACTTTATTGGCAAAACCCTAATTTGGGAAAAACAGAGGGAATAAGAAGATAGTGTTGTTGTTGATTTTGTATCTATTTAAAAAAAAACAATTTCTTAGTTATTTAAATTATTCTTACTACCCTGTCTAATTTCATATTCTTTTGCATTTGTTGATTTTGTATCTATTTTTAAAAATAAAAAAACTATTTCTTAGTTCTTTAAATTATTCTTAGTAGACTGTCTAATTTCATATTCATTTGCATTGTTTTTAGGTTTTTTGTTTGTACTTCTAAATGTTATTACAAATTGAAATTGCATTTTCAATTTCTTTATATTTTTTTTGCTCTTTAAGTTCCAAATCTGCCGCATTTCATCTTCAGATATATATTACAATCTGAAATAAATGATTAATTTTCAATTTATGTTTATAAAATTTGCATTGATTCACAAACAAGAAATGCAACACCATTGAAGGACATTAATACCTCAAAGGAAACTTAGAAAATAGCAGTTACGGTCACAAATTACTTCACTGTTGTTAGTAAAAATGGGAATGTGCACGATGAAGTTATTTTGATGAATCAACAGGTCTACATTTTAACTTTTTCTTTATGTTTGGTTAACAAATATTTTCATTCTATTGGTTACTATCTCATTTTATAAATTATTTATTATTAAAAGGCTTATCATAAACATGTTGTTATTAAAAATTATTATTATATGTTGTAATTCTAAGGTCTAATTATGTTTTGCCTCATGAAGTATGAATCATGGGATATATATATATATTCTCAAATTATGTATTATTGTAAACACTAAACACAAGTACACTTTTTGGTTCAATGTTATTATTATAGAATTGGTGTTTAATTGATTAATGTCTTTAGGAACAGTAATATGGAAAATATTAATATGTTGTCTATTGAAAAAATCTTAGTTCTTTAAATTATTCTTAGTAACATGTCTAATTTCATATTCCTTTGCATTTTTTTTAGGTTTTTTGTTTGTACTTCTAAATGTTATTACAAACTGTAATTGTATCTTCAACTTTATATTTTCTTCGCTCTTTAAGTTTCAAATCTATTGCACTAATTATAGTTATTGAATTATGTGTATATTCAATTAATATCGTTACTTTATTGCACTAATTATAGGAGAAGAAAATGAGTGTTTAAGTTCAGATTCTGTTGATTATTTAGAAAGTCATGGAAATGAATATTTTGATATCCTTACACCTAAATTTTTTAGCACATTAACTACCTCAGGCTTTCCAAACCACAAAATAAAACTAAAAGTTGAAACTCCAATCATGCTTTTGCGAAATCTTGATCAATCTGAAGGTTTATGTAATGGAACAAGACTTATTGTTACAAGGCTTGCAAATCATGTGCTCGAAGCAAAAATAATTTCAGGAAAAAATATTGGAAAATTGATATATATCCCACGAATGTCTATGTCACCTTCTCAATCACCTTGACCTTTTAAGCTAATTAGGAGACAATTTCTCATAATTGTTTCCTATGGTATGACAATCAACAAATCGCTAGGACAATCATTGGACTATGTTGGGATATACATGCCAAAATCAGTCTTTAGTCATGGTCAGTTATATGTAGCTATTTCAAGAGTTAAAAGTAAGAATGAATTGAAGATTTTAATACATGACAAATATAAGCAGACATCGTATACAACAAACAATGTTGTATACAAAGAGGTTTTTCAATCTATTTGATTTGTATGTATATTATTTTCTTCAATTATTTCATATAAAGATTTTAAAAAAAATACAACTGTAGACGTTGAAGACATCTAAATATTGTACTTTTCAATTACTTATTATTATATGTCTTAATCAATGACATTCAAATTCTATTATTACGATGATTTCATTCTAACTTGCATGCTCATTGTCTTCAAAAATTATTTTCTACAAATCAATATTATTTGGGATACTTCAAAAATTATTTTCTACAAATTAATTTTAACTCTCACAACCAAAATCATATCATAATTTATTTTGTTGTCATGTTAATAATTTTAAGTACAACTAATATCTCACAACCAAAATCATATCATAATTTATTTTGTTGTCATGTTAATAATTTTAAGTACAACTAATATATTAATTTGGTAATTATCGACTACAGTAATTAACTTCATTTATTTTGTTCTATTTATTATAAAAAATATTTAATTAAATAAAAATATATAAACTTCATTGATTTTGTTCTATTTATTATAAAAAATATTTAATTAAATAAAAATATATAAACGACACACCACCCGTGCAATAACACATGTATTATACTAGTATAACATTAAATTTCTGTTTTTTTTTTCTTTTTAATAATTTATTTTATTCGTTTTTGAACTATGACTAAATTTTGACACGTTATATAACGGTTCGTATGTACAAAAATAAAGTGACGTTTATGTCCTTTATTATATTTTAGGATAATTTAGTTTATGCGTTATGAATGCACTTCAAACACATGTTATCAATACATTTTTTTTTTGTATAAATAATGTGACGTTTATGTCGTGTATTATTTGTTTTGAAAAGAGACTTTATTGCTTTGAAGAAGCACTTCAAAACGTGTGAATTTTTCCAGTTTCCAAAGATTTAAATAAAATCATCTCAACGGGTTTCAATGGATGGAAATTGGAAATTCTATATAGACTTTAAACTGACGGTCATTGTTTTCTGATTCTATATTTTTATTCTATAACATTTTTATTTATATATATATTTTTTTATTATGTAAAATAAATAAAAACAATATTCATTATGAAATAAATGAATATTTAGTTTTTCAAAGAAAACACAATGAAGTTCATGAATATTTTCAATTTTTTTTTTATCGGACTTCAAATTGTTTTCAAGTGTTTATTTCTCAATTTAAACTGTTTCATAGACACGTTTCATTTGAACACAGTGATTTCTTGTTTATTACTACTAAATTATTACTTCCTCTGTTTTTTTACTTTGACTTTTTTGTGGAAAAAATTGTTTTTATTTATTTGTTATTTTTAAATTTTAATGCAAAATTTATTATATTATTTTGTTAATAATATCTTAAATATTTATTGCAGAGACAAAAAATATTTTTTTTTATTAAGAACGTTATAAAAAGATAAATAATTTCACTAAAATAAAAAAATTATTGGTTTTATTAATAATATGTATAAATTAATAAAAATAATAATCTTAAAATGAAAACTAAAAAAGAACAAAGTATCAATAAGTAAATAATTTTAATGTTTTGGTGAATGAAATAATATCATTGATAAATATGATTTAACGAATCCACGATTTTTA
>JBBPBS010000738.1:9892749-9934731 GCA_037974835.1 Cicer judaicum
GTTCCTATACTTAGGTCTCTCTTATAAAAAAAATGTCTTTATCTAGAAGAACATCTTCAAATTAATTACAAGAAGAATTAATTAATTTTTTACAAAAATATTCTTAATTAAATACAAAGAATTAAAAGACCAACTTATTTTCTCTCTTAATAATTGAAAGATAACGTCGGAAAGGATATAACGTTGGGAAGAAAACTTAAAATAATAATATTTTTATTAATGTAGTTATGAAGATGATTTTTCTAATAATAATTTATTTATTTTAAGTGAATATTCTTAATATGTTGGTATAACAATATTTCGTCTCGAAGTATAACAATAATAAACTTAATTCTTCATACTTTTCTAAAACAGAAATCTGATATTTTCAAGACAAATTACTTAAGGCATGTGTTTTGAGAAATCAAATATAGAAATATTATTTTGAAAGTAATGTATTTAAATCTTAAAAAAGTTGAAAATTCTTTTAGACATGTTGTATTAATCTAAAACTTCTACTTTTAATTTTCTATCTTTCCTTGGTAAAGCATCTCTAGTGGAGAATGCTTTAAGTTTTAACAAATAAGAATTGCAACTTGTTACCTAATTATAGTAATTGGAGAATAAATAACAAATGTTGCTTGTAAACATTTTCTCTCTCCTCTCTAATTATAATTCTCATTGCTTAATTTATAACAAAAAAACAAATGAATGTCGCTTGCTCAGCCTCTTCAAATAGAAAACTCTACTTTTCTCTTCTTCTTTTATAAAAAGAGTACTTTATAATATTTTTTAGTTTATATATAATTCTATACATTTATTTATTTATTTTAATTTTAGCAACGATTTATAATTTTTTTATCTTAATGCAATGATGTTTGTTTTGGTTCATATTGATATGTTAACTTTGATATATTATAAATTTTAATCAATGATTCTAACATCAGCACTACAGATCTAAAAACATATACATATGTATCACAGACACTTGAATTTTTTTATATTTATAAATATGTTGCTGTTTTGTCTTATCTTAGATGTTGTTGTGAATGAAAATAGTTTTTTGAATGAAAAAATAAAAATAAATGTTGTATTAAACTTTTAAGTGATTGAATAGTTATTAATAAATAAATAAATAAATAAATAAATGTTGTATAGAGATTAAATTTATACTAGTATACCAGTTGTTCATACTTTATTATTTCCAGGCTGTGAGTCTTGAGATATTGTTTTACAATTTATGCGCATGCTACTACGAATATTAAATTATATGGAATCTTCATGCTCTCTTTAGATTTGGATATGAGAAAAAATTCTCATTGCTTTTCTTAATAAATATTTAAAATTTTAATATAATATCCATTTACTTAGTATTTTTTATAAAAATGAATATAATATTTTCACACAAACAGATTCAACCAAGCTTTTGTTCTCATCCAGCTTCTCAAGCTATGAGATTTGTAATCGCAATTAAAAAAAAGTTAATTTGAATGCATATTCATATCTTGAAGATTTTAAAGATAAAATTCAGTAGCTTTCATTTTAAAGATATCTTGTATGACATAATAAAAGTTGTTTTTCATAAATAAATAGACTATTTTTTACTCAATAAACAAATTGACTTAATAAAAAAAATAAAATAAACAAATTGACTTGAGAATTAGATGACTTGGTTCATCAAGCAAATAAATATAAGGCAAATAATTTCACTTACGTATAGAGTTATTCTTTTTTATTAAAAGAGTTATATTTGATTACTCACTTTCCTCACAGTCATCATATATATTATAATTCGTTATCATTGTAAAATTCGTAAAAGACTAAATTAAAATTTAAATATTTATATATAGGGATTCTCAGTAAAATAATAAAATGTAATAACTCATGTGTATAATAATAAGTAGAAAATATAATACTACCTCCATACTTAATTATAAGCCTTCATTGTTGAGAATTAGCATGGAGAAATAATTGAGAGCAAGATTGAATTGTATGACATTGATTTAATTAAATTTTTTTGAATATAATATGAATAGGAAACACTTTCTATAGGGATCTTAATTAATCCTTTACAAAATCTTTAACTAATCAACTTACCAAATTCCAATTATCATAATCAACTTCTAACACTATCTAATACTCATTACATTTTTTACTTATAGTAAGAAAAATTTGAAATATCTTTTATATATGAATGCATTCTATCAATTTGACTTTTTTATTTTTTAATATAAATTATTAGTATTTTTTGACAATAAAATATATTAATTGTATTAATAAGAAGCATATTTAAAATAATAATAATAATAAATACACCTACTAAATTGAAAGAAAAAAAAACTTATATTTAGAACACATTATTTTCTCAAATGATACTTATAATTAAATACATGGACAATATATAATACAATAGACAATTGAAAGTGGAAACATTATTAATTTTATGGCAATGAGAACACACTAATAGATGATAACAACCCACAAAAGCACCATACCAATATTATTAGAAAAACAAACACATAAATTTGAAAATTAAATAGAGACACTATTGGGAATGCCTCTAAAAGTTAATCCTTTTTCACTAGAACGAAGGAGTAAAGTATAAGGCAATTGCACTGGCCCATATCTGTTTTTCAAATCAGAATCATTGTTCCTCTCTATGATTTTTTCTTCAATTTTTGCTAACTTAGTTCCAAACTTTTGAAATGCCTGTAATGCCCTTGAATCTGATGTCCAAAATTTAACATCCCTCTCACCAAGATAAACTTCATCAGAAGCATGCCTTGACAATATCTCAATAACAGAAAGATCAACAAGTGTTTGATATTTTGGTGTAATTGTTCTCAAATATGCCTTTTGAGGATTTTTCACCATCTCATCATATTGTGGAGTTCCTTTCTCTGGAATCCATCTTCTACTAAGTGTTGGACGATTCAAAATATAGCCTCCATAAGAATATTGACCAAAATTAACAGCTGCATGAAGAGCAGAAGCAATCCATATAATAATGGAACATGATTGAATTAGTTCTTGAATAGTTTTCATCTTAGGCCACCATAACTTGTCTCTCAAGTCACCATGACCCTTTTCTACAACTTCTTTCCACCAAGTTTTTAGTTCAAGATCTTTTTCCACTGCTTCATTTGTTGGATAATACAAAGAGACATAATCTTCAACCCATGTCTTAATAGCATCCCATATCTCTAATCCATCAACAGCATAAGGGTAGTCCTCTATCACAAGACGAAGGCCATGTGGGTAAGAAGGATCCTCAACTGCCAATCCTCTAAATCAAACAAACAATATGTTATTAATAATAACCAATAAATGTCACACTAATAGAAAATTGAGTTTTTAATACATCAAGTTAAGTCCTTTATATCAGACTTTACAAATCAGGCAGATGTATCTTTAGGTCAGTTGCTTATGTAAACGAGTTAACAAAATAAGATTGTCAATTTGATTATGATATTGTATATTTTGGTTATCAGATGTTTATATACAATTGTGGTTACAACTACAAAATTTAATACGAAATATTGTATGTATGTATGAACCAGGAGCATAAAAACAAAATGAGAAATTTATAAAAAAATAATTATTATTTTAACTTTATTTATTAAATTTGTTAATAAAAAAATCCGAATTAAAAATATGATTTGTTGAACTGAATTTATGATGTTTAAGTCGGTTATGACTTAATAGGACGGAACTTTGTTAACTCGGTTTATAAAACGAATTAAAAACAATATGTTTATTAAGTCATTTGCTGTTAACTTAGACACAAAACCAATTTAAAAAGCTCAAATTCCACTAGTGTCAATTTATTTATAGTAATGTGCATTACCTCTTGATAAGATCAGCCGGTAATGCTTGATCAGTGAAAATCCAATTCTTGTAAACTGCTGAAGACATTTCGATCGAATTCGGTCCAGGTAAAAATGTTTGCTCTATAATTCCACCACCATCGATTAGAGTTTGTCTTGCAATTGCATTGATATTTATTGTGTCACGAAAGTGAGGATCTAAAAGTTTATTAATTGGATGAAGCACACTGAGATTTCTGTTTGTTGCTATAATGAATGGTTCAATAGCAGCATGAGTATTCAACCAGTGGCTGATGAGTTGATGGTAGCATGAGTCATTTACAATTACATGAGCTTTGGCTAACAACCAAATTGTACTGTCAACACCTTGGTCTGCTGGCAAAATGACTTTGCTTTGAGCACCATATTGAACTCCATTTGGATGTGGCAAACTCAATTCAATAGCTATTGGCTTCAAAGTTCCATCATCTTTTAAGAAAAGAATTGTTCTTGTGGCATAAGCCTTGGCATTTTTGTTTATCTTCTCCAAATAAGGCATGAATACATCATGATAATCTAATATGAATAATCTTTTACCATTTAGTGCCTGTTGCAGTTGCACAAATATTCATTTCAATCACTTGTTTATAATAAATTTCATCAATTTACAAGCCAGTCAATTTTAATTACCTTTTCTACAGTGAGCTCCCCCAAGTTAATCTCCAAATGTTCTTTTGTTATTATACTTGTTTGATCACCATAGATTCTGCTATCTAACGTGCTTTTTGCAGGAAACTCCTATAAAATAATAAAAAAATAGTATTAGATTATAAAACATACAACTTGACTATAAATTTCACTATTTTAACTAATTAAGAATACATTTGAAACTTACTTTTAGAAGACCAATTACACAAGGATTTACACCAGCTACCATTTCTCTTCCAAACTCTTCATCAGTCATCCATGCTGACTTGCTAACTATAGAAATTGGATTCATTAAATTAATGAAAGTTTTCTATTGCAACATAACATGATGCTAGCATATATAATGTGGTTTTCTATAAAGTGATTATTTAACTATTTTGTTTCCAAAAAAGGATGAACAAAGTACCTTTGATAACATGGGGTGGTGGAAATTTGAGAACTTGTTCACCATCAGTGCGAAATATTTCTTTCAGGACTGGTAAAGGGCTTATTTTGCTAAGTACGTCTGTAGGAAGTTCAATTCCACCTTCAAAAAGCTCACGCACTTCATCGAAGCTATCAAACTCATTTGGAGTGAAATTTGAATCAAAAATTACAGATTGAAACAAAGGCAACACATCTTGAGACAACGATTTTATTCCATATGTAAGAAAGTCTGAAGATTTCAAGTGACCAAAATTTTCATCTCTTGGTACATAAATTTCGCCTAGTTTCTCACTCTTAGGATCTGCGAACAATAAAATATTATCAGAATAAACAAACTAGGACACCAACTACACTAATGCACTGGCACACAATATACATAAATTTTCATCTCTTGGAACATAAATTTCGCCTAGTTTCTCACTCTTAGGATCTGCGAACAATAAAATATTATCAGAATAAACAAACTAGGACACCAACTACACTAATGCACTGGCACACAATATACATAAATTTTCATCTCTTGGAACATAAATTTCGCCTAGTTTCTCACTCTTAGGATCTGTCAACAATAAAATATTATTAGAATAAATAAACTAAGACACTAACAAGAGTAATACACTAACACATACTATACATACATAAAATCGTGTGATTTTTTTAAGTGATCATATGATTATAAAAAAAAAAACTAACCTTTCTTGGTTGGTTTTCTACCCGTTCTAACCCTTCGAGGGTAAGGATAAGTAGTAGATCCTCCTAGAATTGGACGAGCAAGTTTGACATCACTATCTGGATCGCCTAAATCATTGTAGACATCGTAATCATAAATTCTTTCATATTCTTTTCGTTGTCCAGTACCATCTCCTCTTAGGCTTTGCAATTCTTCCGCTCTATAGTTGACTAATGGAGAGGGCGTTTGACTTGGAAGGTATGTCTGTAGCAAATTCAATTAAAAATTCATTTATTTTCCAAAAAAATTGTACTAGTATATGACTAAAGATTTTTAGAGCTTACATCATTGGTAAAGAATATACGATCTTTTTTGTAATTTTTGTAGTTGTAAAGCCACGAATTGCAAACAAATTGAAGAAGATCATGATTAGGAATGTCTTCGATTGTTACACTAACTAGAAAGAACTCATCTTGTGTGTAATTTCTTATGTAAAATGCTGCTGGTATTCCAAAATGATCGATGTCCCATTCAAAGTGTATACTAAATGCATCTTGTCTTGCTCCCAAGGTTGGATATGTGGGAACATGTTTCTCCAAAAACGCTTCCTTTCCAATCAATCCTTTTCCATTTTCTACACATATATAATATATTTAAATTCACATTTTTAAAATAATACTAATTACTATTTCAATCGATATATGTTTTTACTTTTATTTATTTATTTTTATTTATGTGAATTAGATATTATACTTTAAATAAAATCACAATTAGACGACAAAGTTTCTTCTTTGAGAATTTAATATTGTTGTATTTATAGTAATGAATATGAATTCAAGACTTTCCGTTAAGTGTTCTTGAATTTCTTTTTACAGTAATACTTATAAAAGTAATTTAATAAAATATTGTTACCGCTCCTCTACTTATATATATTTTTTGATTTGTATAAAATATTTAAATAAATAAATTATTATGAAATAGAGAGAGAAATAACCGTTAAATACCGTTGTACTAGCATCTTTATTATTTTATTTTAAATCTAGTCGTACTTGATTTTTAACATGAAGATGGGTAACTAATCATACTAAATAGTTGTTTGGAAATCTTACAAGCATAAAGAGTATATGTTTATTTTAGATTATGAAATAATTATGAATTTCATTTATATATATGCAAATAATTTTTACATAGACAATAAATTATAACTGTTAAAAAAAAATTATTTTGTCAATGCATGAAAATTAATTATTGTAACTTGATAAAGAGAACAAAATAACAAACCATCGGTCTTAGTAGCACTAATCATTCGTATGGAGATACTACGGCCTAAGAAGGCGGTAGCAGTATCAACTATTCCGCCGATCACATCTCCGACCACGCCAAGGACATCCCCAGCGGTGTCGAGAAAACCACCTTTACCCACGTTAGTTATGGTGTTGAAGTCCAAAACATTTTTTGGCATCAACACCACGGTGGCCTTAATCTTTTGACCTTTGTCCTTATTGAAGATGTCAAACATGTTTGCTGTATTTCTTTCGAAATCAACACTATTTTTATGTAGTAGAAGAGAATAATTAAGCTGCTTTGTGTTATAGCCTATGAACAAGGCAATGTATTTATAGATGGAGAAGATTGAATTTAACACACACTTGCAAGTTGTGTGTGTATTCAAATTGTTAATATTTTTTAGCCACCACATTTCAAATGTGAAATATATTAAACATATGCTTTGTGATGATGAAATGGACATTCTTTTTATATAATTGATTGTTGTCACCCACGACTGTATATTAAATGGTAATATTGTTTTGTATAGAATTCTTTTCAACTGCATTTATGTTGTGTGTTTCTTTTTGTTTGGCTTCGAAAATTGCTATGATTTTAATTCTATTTTTAAATCTTGTTCTTATCTTTATGGACTAAAATACACTAACTTTTACTTTGAGTTGAAATGTACGACCTACACTTTAATTAATTTGATTAAAATATAAACGAATGATATTCTTAATTTGTAAACGTTGGTTCATATTATTAGAATAAATATCATGTTTTGAATTTCATCTCAAGAACTTGTAATTGTATATGTAAATTTCTAGTATTATAAAAAAACTAAATGAATGAATGATATCATTCATGACACATTTGTTTATTTTAGACATTAAAAAAAGATTATAAAAAAAAATAACAATGACTTTATTAAATTAATATTAATAATTTAATCTATATTTACAATAACAATTAATCATAATTATTATATCATTAAAAATATTTAACACTTTTATCGTCACTACTTTTAAAGTTACGCATAAAATATATCATAAGCGTGTAATATAATATTTTTATACTAATAATACATGAAAGTTAAACTAATTAATCTTAGGCAAATCCTAACAAGTGTCCTTGAGGTATTTGTTAAAATTACAAATATAAATCTTTAAAAATTTATTAGAAGTTGTGTATTCAAGTATTTAAAAGTCAAAATTTTGCTCTTTTCAATAATTTTTTTCTAGTTTTGATTCATTAATAAGTTCCATTGACACTACAAGAAAATGTTTGTATATCTATGGAAAATTACCTACGAATCTAAGTCTGTGGATAAATTATTTACTACCTACAGAAAAGCGGTGCTTATTATTCTATAAAATAAATTAATTTTTAAAACAAATTAATTTTCACGACTATTTCGTAGGTAAAGTTAAATGAATACTCAGCTGAAGTTACATTTGTGTAAAAAAAATCTTATTTCATTTACCATAGCTTCTATGTGGCTAAAATAAGAGAAGTATTTGTGGGTAATGTAAAAATATGTTATTTTAATTTATTTTTTTTAAATATTTTATTTTATTTTTTTTAATAGAAACATTTTATTAGTTGGTAATGTAAAAATATGTTATTTTAATTTATTTTTTTTAAATATTTTATTTTATTTTTTTTAATAGAAACATTTTCGCCTTCTTCTCTCAAAAACACTCTCGTTTTCTCAAAACCAGTAACTAAGGTTTCCGTTCTCTCAAAACACACAATCTCTCCAAAAACAAATTTCATTCTCCTCCAAAAGCAAGATCTCATTTTCTATAGCTCTCCCCCAACAACTCAATATCTATCGCTTTCATAATCACAATATCACTCTTGATCGATATTATTTGTCCTTCACTCTTAGATTTGCAACTTTTCTCTATGATCTGCGACGCTCCACTATCATTCTCCATGTGTATTTTTGTGTTGAAGCTGAGTTCTTGGTTTTTTTTTTCTTTGTATTTTTTCTTTTTGTTGAGTGAACTCATTGATTTTGTTTATGCTAGTGTTCATTTGGTTGGTAATAAAAATAATATGACAGTTTACAACATAAGAATTGGAGTTTAGGAAAAGTGGAAGAACACTAGGGCATTTGAATTTGAGGTACCCAGTTTAATGGTAAATTTTTGGTACATTTTGTGAATTTATTTTGCTGCTTGCAGTTGTTCTATATAGTCTGACCATATGCATAAAAATAGGCCCTAGGGACAATGTGTCCTTATCATAAGTAAGATGTTCTATATATTATGATCATAGACAAGGTGTCTTTATCATTGTTAATTTAGCTGTGATGTTTGGTTTTTATTTAATTGTTATTGGTGCTCGATTTTGCAGGTTTAATTGTTAATTAACAAGTTGCTAGTCTGCCTTGTGTTCCTAAAATTTGTTACACTATCATTTACTTGTTCATTTTTCATTTGCTAACTTTCAAGTGTTGTTAGAGCCAAACGGTTTGTAGCCTCTTTATTTTTGTGAAGTACAAGGTAAGCTTTACTGGAAAAATATATTTGCCATACATGAAAATCTTAATATTCCAAGAAACACATCCGTCTGTTTTTGGTTACCAGAAGGAATTCATTAATAGTGAGTGGTTAAAAATTTGTTGGGATACACGTTCTTATCATATCACCTTACACTTTCAGGAAAAACTTATAATTATGATTGGATTATTAACAGTGGAAATATTAGTTTCAAAGAGGTAGTTTAGGCTATGACATAGGTTTTCGTGTAAATTGTGTATATTTTGGTTCTGATGAGTACACTTGAATTGATTAGTAATGAAACAAATGTCAAACAGAGAAAACTTGTTTGGTTTTAGAGTAATATCACAATTTACTTGTTTTCATATTTTATTGAGACTTTTGGATTTATTTAGATTTTTGGGTTTAACCATGTTGGTTGTAACACCCCAATATTTTTATATATATTATATATGTATCTTTTAGTAATTTTCGTAAATTATTATTTAATTAATACTTTATTCTATATGTATAGAAAATAAATTAAAAGTTACCACTCTCTACTTTACCTGAATAATTATAACTTTTATTTAATTATTTTGGCGTGACAATTACATGAGGATGTTTATGATGTGATTATTTTCTAAATGGACTATTGTGCATTTTTTATTTGATTAGTTTTGATAATCATGAAATTGACCTATTAGATATGTTTGTTTTATTTTGTTATGTGTTAGTGGTATTTTTGTCTTGCTTGATTTATTTAGTTGATAAAATATTAGTTGAATTATTTAATTAAATTAGAATTTATAAAGTTATAATGTTTGTTAGTTTTATTTACGACCAAATAAGTATTCATTTTAGGAGATATTATAGAGTTAGTGAAACTCAACCTTTATATATAAGGTGTTTTGAAAATATTTTTGGTCCATCCTAAAAAAAACAAAATTAGTGACTTGACTCATTGTTTTACTCTTCTTTATGACAAGATTTTATGATAATTTACGGTGTTTTCCTGGCATAACGTGCATTAACTCATTTTAATACCTATAATTTAGTTTTTTTAAAGGAATATTGTAAATTTAATTATGAATTTCTTTTTGGTGCAATTAAGAGATGATTAGTCTCCTTTTTGTATCTCATGAATTCATCTCTTTTAAATTAAAATTATAATTTTATTTTAATTGTCTATAAAAATAATTTTATGTTATTTTTGGTTTCGTAACTATTAGATAAAAAAAATTAAAGAGTGATGTGGCACCCTCTGATTTATTTATTTAATTAAAATGAATAGTGTGACACCCTGCAATATATGGTGAATTTTATTAGTTAATCCTAATTAACTCATACACATAATTTCAATTGACTTTGTAACAACCTAATAAAATTAAATAAATAGTAATTATTGGTAGCATAATGTTAGAATTAAGTGCACTTCAATTTTAGACTAGAACTCAATCTTAATATTGCAACGTAAATAGCTATTATGTTCATACATTTTTCATTAGGTCTCTTGTTGTCAAACCTAATTCTCATTCATACACTTCTAAGATGATTTTTTAAGTCATAAATCTCAATATCTATCGGTGTTGAATTTATCATTGCCACATGAGCTATTTCTCGTGCGGATTTAGAGATGTTAAGAAAGAAAGCGCCTAAGGTAAGGGCTTTTTCCCATGCAGAGTTAGACTAGATATTAAATTAGTGATTCGTAAAATATTGATATGATGTCTGGATGTCTTAAAAGAAAAAGATTGATTTTATTTTCGTCGTAAAGAAATTAACTATAATTCTTTGATTGTTTTATTTTTATTTTTATATACCTAATTATAGAATTATATTGTTATTATTATACCTTGATAAATATGTTTGTAGTGAAAATATTTAGTGCTTTATATGTTTTAGAGTATTTAATTATAAAGTTATAATTTTTATAATGATGTAATTAGTAATATGTTTATTATGATGTATTTGATTTTAAGTATGGACTTTTGAGTATTTTAAAATTAAAACTTGATTTTTATGAACAATATATGTGTCTTGATGAAATTTTATATTTCTTTAATTTTAATAATATGAGAAAATTGATTATTAAATGCATTAATGAATAGTCCATTTTCAGAATGCGGAAAACTTTACGGTGAAGGGAATGAGATTTATGTTGCTATTGTAGTCTTGGTGATATGAGTTTTAATAGTTATCAATAATACGTAGTCAAATCGAATCTTATGGATTATTAAAAGGAAAGTGGTGATTTTGATATACTTGTTCACGTTCATATTTGATGTGTTGAAGTTATCGAGCTATAACTATGAACATCCATGAGAATATAAATTGATGTTTTGTGTGACTAAAAAATTTAATCTAAAATATTGTCTTTGTGGTTGCTTAAGTGGCTGGTGATATATGTTTTAAATAAGGCTATCTTTGTGATTGTCTAAGTGGCTGATTATTTGTGTTTTAAATATTGTTATCTTTGTGGTTGCCTGGCTGGTGACTTGTGTTTTAAATATCATTATCTTTGTGGTTGCCTAAGTGGCTGGTGATTTGAGTTTTAAATATTGTTATCTTTGTGGATGCCTAAGTGGCTGGTGATTTATGTTTTAAATATTGTTATCGTTGTAGTTTATGTTTTAAATATTGTTATCGTTGTAGTTGCCTAAGTGACTGATGATTTGTGTGATTATATAAGTGAGTGGTGACATGTACTTTTTGAGCATCATTATCATTTCATAACATATCATATGCATCTTTGTGGATGCCTGTGTGGCTGGTTTAATTTTTCCCCATTGGTATGGATGACTTCTGTGGACGCCTGTGTGGCTGGTTATAACTGGATCATATATGTTTAGGAGCATGCATAACTTATATACATTTTATTGTTATTTTTATTTTGATTTAACTATTTACTGTACGGTTGTTACTTATTTAGATACATTTTATGATGTTTTGATATATCTTTGAGAACTATTAAATAATCAATTTCTTTAAATCTTTTATTACAAAAGAATTTTATATTCATATTTTATGGTTGTTATTTTATTATTTGGTTTAATTTTTGTTGTGGGATGAATTGACCCCTTACACCAACATTTAGGTACTAATGATCTCAAAGAGTTGAGTTGCATGAATGATGTTTGATTGGTGCACGCGCGTGGGAAAATGGAACTTTTATTTAAAAATAATGTTTTATATTACTAAAATTTTTGTGGTACCTTGTAAATTTATTTACTCGTCATCATTAACTTTTAATAAAAATGTGGAAGTGAGATTTTATTCCAATTGAATGTCCTTAATTTCAGTCAATATTGTTTCTTTTGAATTTCACTTAAAGAGAATTTATTTTATTTTGGAGCATAGATGAATATTGATGTAACAATTGAAATATTAATTTTGCAAATAAATGAATGAATAATATTTTAGCAAATTACATTATGTTCTTTTACAAAAAAAAATATATCAAGTCATTTTCTAACGCATCTTCAAATTTTTACATGATGAATTATTCATAAGTAAAAAAATTATAGTTGTTTCTAAAAGAATAAATATTTTTAAGTAATATTTGGATAAAAAAATTTGGGGCGTCACATTGGTCATTCAGCATATAAATTGTGAAATTGTTGTTTAGTTGATGTAAGTAATGAAAGCGTATATTTGAACTTTTATTTTTTTTTTTTTCTAGTTTGAGATTACCCACGAATATGCCATAGGAAACGTTACCGATGAAACATTTGTAAGTAACATTAATTTTCTTTAATTTGACATTACCCATGATATGTTTGTGGGTAACTTACCCATAACATTCACTTAGATAAATTATTTACAGAAATCTTACAAGTAAATGTAACCTATGAATTTTTCATAGATAATATAATTCCTACAAGCAATTTACCTACAGACCTGTGTCTGTAGCTAATCTGTGAGTAATTATTCATTACCCACGGTTATACCATAAATAAAGCCAAAATCTGCCATAAATAATGACAATTTTTTTTGTAGTGTGAGACACTTATTACCAAAACTCTTAATCTTGTTGTATTCACTAGGTGGCTTTTATTGAGATGGAAATATGTTAGCACATACTAAACTTTGTGTGATGCTTGAATCAACTCTATTTTAAAATATTAGATTTGAGTCGGATTATATTAAGTTTAAGTCTAACTTATTACTACAATAGACTTGTTTATATGACATATATAATGATAAAGTGATGTTTTATAAATAGACTAACAAGTTAATATTTTAATAAATTTAAAATTTTATTTCGATATGTAAAATACTTTTAAATATGTTAAAAATAAACGTAGATTCATGTGTTTAAATTACATAAAATATTACAAATTTTGTGATTTAATATAAAAAATTATTATTTTTCATTGATTTATAATCTGACTTTTTTTAATTAAATAAATTTTTACAGTTGATTTTACTTGTCAATATGACTTATTTTCAGCAGTAATTAATTCAGCCCTTCATCATAAATCACATTTAACAATCATTAGCTAGTGCATAATTAGTATGTATCTGTAATGAATTTCTCTCTCTCTCTCTCTTATGTATCCTTATTTTGAGTTTCACTAGCACCCCACCACTATCCATATTATCCCCACCACAACTACCCCTGCCATCATCACTAACATTAACTCTATTCTCATAATCCTTGTCTACAATGAAATTATTCAAATCACAACCAACCTCCCATTTTGATCTTGGATTCAACAACGATCCAAATGACAAGAACTCAACTAGCTACAAATTTTAGTATCCAAACCACTTCTATTGTGTTAACAAAATACACTTCCAAAACCCATTATTTATCTCTATTAATTAATATACTTTATTCATTAATCAATCTCATTATATCAAAAGAATTGAAAGATTTTTACATAACCTATCTCCATGTGACCCAAAATAAAATAATTAATATATCAGCTTAGAAGTCACTGTATTTATTATTATCATAAATATAAAGTATAAAATATTAATTTAAGACTAGTAGATAGGTTAATAATATCAATTGATTTTTTTGTTGCAGTCATCATTACATTAAAAATTAAAATAAACTCGATTTTGGACAAATATTATTGGCATATGTGTGCATAGAGTACTTATTTTTGTTTAATGCAATTAATTACTGCATCTAATTATGAGATAACTATGATATAATTTGAGTGTCGTGTCTTGTTTAGTTTTCTTTTCAAATACTCTATATTCGTCTTATAATGAATGACTAACGAGTGTCATTTTTTATATAATATTTTTTATTAATTGTATTTTTTTAATAATATTATTTTTATTATTTTTAAAAGAATAAATTTATTTTTACACTTCTTTAGTAAAAAAGATTTATGATCTTAGAAAAACATCAATTACAAACAAATTCATTACTGAACCAACTTTCATTAATTTGATTTTTTTTTTTATAATAAATGAAAATAACAGCTAATTTAAGACGTATTTGATTAGTATCTAAACTGACACGGCATATTCAAATAACATTATAGGATGAAGATTCATTGAAAATGTCATAAAGCCATCATAAACACATATTTCTGACTATGCTAGCTTCATTCCATGATTGCTAAATCTCACAACTCAATAAGCTTTTGTACACATTAAATCATTTTACGAATTGTTTTTTAATTAGTAATACAAACTATAACAATTTTTTAAAAGTTATGTATATAAAAATATCTTTATTTTTACGGAATATTTACAAATTATTATATTTTCATATTATCACATTAATTAATTAATATTTTAATGATATTAAATCATTTTATTTAAAGATCTAACATCATTAATTTTTTTTAAATTTTATACTTTAAATCTCTTTTGATTTGTTATAATTTTTAATTAGAAAAATACTTTATATTAACGTGGAGAACTAAAATTCATAGAAAAATGTATTGGTGCTATGTTTAATTTTCAATATATAAACGTTGACGTGCATAAGTTAATGAAAAATTAATTCATTTATTTGTTTCAATTTTGATAATATCGATATAGTTTTTTTTTCATTGTACCAAAGAAGTTATCTTATAATAATCGAAATTACTAAATATCCATAAAAATTAATAATGACATTTATTTTAAAATAATTTTTTTTAAGTGATACTTATTGTACAAATTATTTTTTGAGGTGCGCAAGAATATTGGTTTGACTTTGGCTCAAGATGTGCTGCTACAATGAATTCAAAAGATTCATATGAGACAACATATTTTTGTGCCAACAGATCAAAGATCAAGATCAAGACAATTGGAGATTTTGGGATCTGCAAAGTATTAAAGTATTCACTGGTTTAATAAAGAAAAGAAATGAAATTAGTAAACGCTAATAACTGTTTTAATATAAAAATATTATATTGAAAAACACGTTAAAACTGTGTGTTCAATTTATTAAAGTTCAATTTTTTTCAATACAAAATTTTTATTTTTGTATTTTTAATAAGTGTTTTAAAGAATTTATTAGTATGATCCAATGGAATGTAACTTAGTAGCTGACAACAAAAAATTTTGTTCGTTTTATTTTTGGTTCATTTTCATCCATCTAATTGAGATGGGTGGTTTAAAGTTATTTTTTGTTTGTTTAAAATCATTCCTTCAACATTGTTCTTTTTCTTCTTCTTTTAATTAAATAAATATTTTCACAGTTATTTAATTTATTCCGTCTTAATGTGACGTTTGATTTCTTGTTTTTGATTATTATTTTCGTTTGGTTCAAATTAATAAATTAATTTTGATTAAATACAAATTTATATTTAATTAATGACTTTGACATCGTCAACGTTATAAATTTAAAGACATGTGTATATTCCGAACACGTCAA
The DNA here is from genome assembly GCA_037974835.1 of Cicer judaicum. Classification (NCBI taxonomy): domain Eukaryota; kingdom Viridiplantae; phylum Streptophyta; class Magnoliopsida; order Fabales; family Fabaceae; genus Cicer; species Cicer judaicum. Next base: position 9,908,923 of record JBBPBS010000738.1, read on the forward strand.
ATTTATTATATTTATAAACTTTATCACATTTATAAGTACTTTGTCATTTTATATATATGTCATTAACATACGAATTTATTCGAATATTCATTCTTTTTAGTTTTAATAAATTTATTTATATTATTTTTAATTAATTAATTTATATCAATTTAAATAAATGAATATCATAAAAAAAAAAAAGTATAATGACCTGTGTCATGCATTAAAAAATATTTTTTGGACCCAACTTTCAATATGGATTAGAAAGATTATGATATCATAAGATGTAACATGTAGTGTTAATTTAATCTAATTTTCTATTTAACAAACCAATTTACACCTATATTTCACAACGAGAGAAATATTAGAACAAACACAAATTAATATTTACACAAATAATAGTATAAATGATCATATATTACAACATTAACATGCCAGAAAATAGGATAAAACATTCATACAAATTAATGAAATATTTACATTTCATGAGAAAAAGGTTAAGACATAATTAAAGCACAAAAGCACAAAAAAATCAACATCCATAGTGTAATTCAAATAAATTTTTTCTTGTGGATAAATATGTAAGAAGAGATCATTGTCTTATTGATTTGTCTTAGTTATTGAAAGGTTTACTCAATGTCAAGTGCATGTTGCCAAGAAATAAAGTTTATTTTTGCTTAACAACACTTGTCTTGCAAGAATGAAGGCTGATAGGGTTATGGCATTAGCCTACTACTATTAATTGTTCTGCTTGCATTGGTACTGGTTGGTTCTTGCATGTAAGTGTGTTAGTTTGTTCTTTTAAGATTAATGTAATTTTGTTTGTTGGACTTTCAATCACATGATTTTGTGGATGTTTTGCAATCTTTTTATAGAAGGGGGGTATAACTTTTTCATTATGATGTTAAGTTTAGATTGCTTCTCTTTGACGTAAGGATATTGAAGCACTTTTTGTACTCCTATTGATAATATTTTTGTGTATAAAATAAAGTTCTAGTTGAAATTGTTATAAAATTGCAATTTTTATTTTGAACAAAAAATAATCATTAGTAGCACCACTATTAATAATAATTTTTTTTTCTTAATTTTTTTAATTAAATTATTATAATATGATCATAAAGGTAATTATTATGTATTATAAATCTAATATATAAACATAAATATATGCTTTTATCACTTTATTTTTATCAGAAGAAAGAAAAAAGACAAACAAAGTATTAGATTTGGGTTTAATGGTATGTTTGGAATAACTTAAACATAGAAGGAATGAAAGCATATAGAAAGAAAAGTTTATAGAAAATTGGGCTTCCCTTGTTTGGAATAGCTCGAATGTTCGTTTTAATCATGTTACGTGTCATTCCTTAAACATTTTGTATTGGTCAGACACACCTTATGTATAATCTTTTTTACTATTAATATTTCCTTTTTGACTTTCTTAAAAAAAAACAAAGAAAAGGGAGGGTTGACCACTTTTGGTGGGCCCTACAATGAAAAACAATTTCAAATTGGAAAGGGAGCAAGAAAACGACTAAAATATGCCAAAACCTACTAGAGAAACACGAAGAATATTCTATTATATTTTTTATTTTGTCAGTAAAAAGGAAGAAAGGAAACTATTTTACTGGGACTCACACCAAAATTGATCTTCCCAAAATGGTTACTTTTTCGAAATGACAAAAATGTCCAATAAAGATTACAAAATTTGTGGTAAATATATATAACTAGTGCTCATGCGACCTTACTCCCCCTTGTTAGAAAATTCTCCTCCCCTTCTTTAGATAATTTTCATTCAATCATAAATTCAATGTGTTGGTTAGTTGACCGTATTTGGAGTTAATGATGTTAAATAAAAACAATTTACAAAACATGTTTTGTAAAAAAAACGAAATGGTTAATTTAAGACGGTTTTAGGCCAACAATTGTCTCAAGAATATATTCATCTTAAAACCTTTCATCACTACTATTATTTACAAATATAATATCAATAATAAGAGATATATCAAAATTATTATTTACACATAGACATTGTAATACTCCAGTTTTATTCAACCATTTAAAAAAATAAAAAATAAAAAATTATAATAATACATTGAATTTTATATATTTATGATCATATATTATTATACTAATATTTAAAAAAAAAAATCAAAATCAAACTCATAAATATAGTCGAATAATTGAAATCACATTTTTTATTGATGCTTTAACAAAGTGTCTAATTTACATAAAAAAAAGTAACTATCTCACAAACAAATAAAAATAATATTTTTTGTAGAAATAGTACAAATCTCCTTCCTCTACATTTTAAGTTTTCATTTTTTTTTTTAAATTTCCACCAACTTTGCATTCCATAAAAAATTAGAAGTCTCATCTTCACCAACTTTACACTCCATCAAAAAGTAGAAATCTCATCTTTTAATTGTCACTCTATAGTTTATGCAAAACAATAGAAATATCGAAACTCAATTTATATAACGGATGCAACCATTCATCTTTGTAGTCTATAAATTGAGAATAAAAAATTAAACCAAGAGAGTTTTATTTTCCTAAAAAATTATAATAGAAGAAAGAAAGTTCTTCTTTGTTTCTAAGATTAACAAAGAAAATGATCATCTTCTTCATTAAATCAATTGATAACCATAAACAAATCTAAACTTTTTTTAATAATAAAACCAACAAAAATTAAATGAAAAACACTTGAATAAGAATATAGAGACTTAGAGGAAGCACGAGCCACGCATCACCACCTCCATCATCCTTTGTAAATTCCTTAGGAAACCATCGTCAAATCGACCTCTGTAAACCACCACCACGAACACTATCATCAGAGCATCATACAGCCATCTCTGTTAACTTTGGCCTCTGACGAACCACCATCACGAGCGTTACTGCTAGAGCGTCTACTCAGTCACCACTGTCAACTTTGACCCTCGATGAACCACCACCGCGAGCAACTCCTCTTTCGTGGTTGTTTTGTGTGTGTTTGTTGTCTCGCTCTATGTGTTTGTTTATTTTTTATTAAAAAAACATTCACAATAAATAAATATTAGATTAATAAGATGTGATATATTTTTAATCTTTGAGTTGTTAAAACATAAGTTGTACCACTTGGTAGCTTTAAAACTCAATTTTAAAATCGAAAATAACAAAAAATGTTCTAAACGAATTAATTGGAGAAGATATCTTTTTACTCCTTATGTTTTTAGATACGAGTTGTACAATTATTCAAATCAAATAAACTATTTTTTTTCTGGTAAAATAACCTTTTTTTTATCAACAACATAACAAAATTTATTTAAAAACAATCAACACATTTAATATTTTTTAAAAACAATCAACACATCTTGTCAAATACATAAATAACTTTTTTTAATCAAATTAAAAATAATTGATATTTATATTTAATAATAAAAAGAAATAAATATACTTAAATTAATATTAATTTTATACAATTAATTATAAATAATTGTATTTTAAAGATTATTTTTTTATTTATTTTTAAAAGATTTTATAATATTTTTTATATTTTAAAATAAATTTTGATAACATAGTTCTCAAATCCAACTCCCTCCCTTTGTATCGATTGCCAAACTAACAAAGATGCTTTAAGGGTTGAAAATAAAGGCAACAACAATATGACCCTTATAGATCATAAATCATCATTCTCGGATTCCAAAAGCTGGAAAATATTTCAAGGTAATAATTGAATCGTAAAGTTATTTTTGTTATTTATTCTAATATTTAACCATGAATTGCAAAAAGAGTGATTGATGTTGATGAATGAAAGAAACTCAAGAAAGTGAACAAACAAGGAGGAACAAATTCATGAAAGATGTAACAACTTTCTAAATTGATTTTGGAGCAGAAGTTTAAGCCGATAATGAAATGATGAACAATTGTTTATATTTTCAGTCAAAAATAAAATATATATGTATAAAAGTTTTCTAAATTTAAGTAAGTCATTTTTCTATGTTGAAGAAAATAATGTTGTGAGTGATTTGAGAGTAGAGATAAGTAAATTAAAATGTTTTTTTACGAACAAAAGGAAATAGCAAAATAGTACAGTGCAATTGATAAAAAAATAAAAATAAAAATAAAAAAGAGAGAGAAAAAAGAGTAATTGAGGGAAGTGTTGGAACTCGACGCGCCGTCGTTGACCATAATTGGACGGTGGCGAAGTTTCTGCGCTATGCGAGTGAGAATTGCACTCTATTATTATACAAGGAAATGGTATGCGCGTGAAAGGTTGTTGTTTCCTAGAAAAAAATATTTTGGGGCGACCTTACTATACAAACTTTTATTTTATTAGTAATAATTTATGAATTAAGTTAAGAAGCCCTTTTTTAAGTGTGTGAGTTAATAAACAAACAAAAGCTTAGTATTAGACTTGATTAATTAGATAATAATAAGTTAAGTTGATTAAGTAATTGGATGAATTAATTTTAGTTAATGAAGAATTATTTAGGAGAATTAGAATTTGAATCTTGATTAGAATAATTTTTTATTAATTTTTATTTGTCTCTTATTCGGACTCAAATCATCAATGTTTCATATTTTAAAAAGACTTACATAATATGAATCAAGTGATGCACTCATAACTTTTATAAGTGAATGATTTGACTTACAAATCAAATTTCATAAAAAACACAACAACTGATAACCATATTCAAGAGTTTATAAGAGGAGAATGGTGTGGAAGATTCCTTTAGTTGAAGTGATGATCCTATCATGGGAGTCTTCAAAATCAATTTGGATGAGGCGATGGTGTAGATTCAAACATTATTAAATGGGGGCTAAAGTGTATCATTCAAGACTCTCATGGTGATTCTATTGGAGCTCCGAGGTGGTAAAAGGACGGGTTGAAGAATGTTGTTGTTGTTGAAATCTATGGGGTGTTTCTTAATCTAACTTTTTTTTTGGAGATTGGTGTCATGATATTGTTTTAGAGTCTAACGGCTCAAAATTGATCTTAGGGTTAGAGAAGGAGAAAATCATGGATGTATATTTGTTGGTTCGATTATTTTGGACTATTTAGAGATTGTTTTTATCATTACGATTTTCTCTTGTATTCATGTTAAAAATGAGGGAATGTAGTGATTCATTTATCGGCTAAATAAGAGATTTTGGGCCTTTATAAGGCGTGGATAGAGACTCATCCCCCTTTCCCAAGCTCAACTTTGTTGGCCGATGTAGTTTGTATCATATCTTAGTTTAGTCATGAAATTTAAGATTATTAAAAAAAAATATACATGTATATAATATTGATCTTCCTCTTCTTTTTAGAAAATTAGACGATGTGTGATTTGTTTTAAGATGTTTCAATCAACAATCATAAATAGTATATAATATAGTTGAAACTAAGTCATCCTAAGAATTTTCTCTACTCTATCATTATTAGTATATTTAATTTAAAATTAAACTGCTCCAAAAAATTTTACATGTCAAAAGTCATATTCAAAAATTATGGTGTAATTTTCAAATTGAATTTTTTAGAAAGTTCTTCAACAATCGACATAATTAATAATCTCGCAACACATATTACATCAATATCAACCAATGTATATATGTTATCATGAATCTATTATAAACAACTTATTATTTTTCATCAAACTACATTAAGACGATAATGATACATTTCTCATTTTTAGAGAAAAGTATCATCTCTCGTAATAAATAAATAAAATATTGCTAGTCAAGGACGTATCCATGGAGTAACAAAGATGGATCCCGACCCATCCCTTCACCTCAATTTTAATATATAATTTTTCTATTATATTTATCAAAAAAATTATAACCACTATCTACATTCCAAAAAATAGAAGCCACCAATGAAAACTTATATTGATATTATTATTTACCAAAAAAATATATCTACTAATATCATTTTACATATTATATACATAATATCGGTCCTTGCATTAAAGATATGGCTGATATTTAATATCTACACATATAATTATTTCAATCTTTTACATTATTATTAATGTATACATGTCAACTGAAATCTACATATATAATTATTTCAATCTTTTACATTATTATTGATGTATACATGTCAACGTTGTATTTGTGTTAAAATATTTTACACCATAACATACATAATCATTAGTGATGAAATTGCATTGTTAATATACAAAAGTATTTTGTACTATCTAAGCATTGAAATTTAATTCTATTAATATTACTTAATATATAACTTTATAATTAAATTTTGTAATATATTACATAAAAGAACTTCTTTAATATATATTTATTAATAAGAGCTTTTTTCTGGCCCCGTCTACGTGTTGCTAGTATTGTTTCCAATATTTTGGAGGCATATATAAAATTGACATACTATGTACGTGTGAAGTGACGTTGATGATGGCTAGAAAACGACAAAATGGTTCTGATAATAATTTGTTTTTGCTCTCTAAGTGATTGTTGTGTTGTGTGGGTCACTTCAGCAAAAACGCGAGGCCAACACGGCAATCATATGAACATAAATATCATCAACTTGAAACAACAATAACACTGACTCTCTCTCTCTCTCTCTCTCTCTCTCTCTCTCTCCTCTGTTCCAGTTTTCTTTATCTTTGGTTAACTAACATTAACATGGGTCTCTGCTTCTCTCACCAACAAGCTCCCTCTTCCCTCAATACTAAAAACGTATCATCATCAGCATCATGTAGTAATAGTAAAGTTTTTGAGATAGGTAGTGAAAGTGTTGGTAATGAAGGAGAAGGAAGCATAGTAATAAGTGGAAAATTTATGCAAACACCAAACTTAAAGGTGTTTAGTTATGGAGATTTGAAAGCTGCTACAAAGAGTTTTAAGTCTGATGCATTGCTTGGTGAAGGTGGTTTTGGTAAAGTGTACAAAGGTTGGTTGAATGCTGAGACACTCGCCCCTGTTAAAGCTGGTTCTGGAATGATGGTGGCTGTTAAGAAATTGAAACCTGATAGTGTTCAAGGTGTTGAAGAATGGCAGGTCAGTTAATTTTGCATTTTGCTCATAAGGCTAGAAATTCTAATTCAGCTACTAACTTTATAATTTCTTGTTTTGTTCATGTGAAAATGCAGTCAGAAATCAACTTTTTAGGAACGATTTCTCACCCCAATTTGGTGAAGTTACTTGGTTACTGTAAGGACAATAATAAATTTCTCCTTGTGTACGAGTTCATGCCAAGGGGAAGCTTGGAGACCCATCTCTTTAGAAGTAAGTATGAGGCAAGTGAATAAGAGAAAAATGATTGGTCATGGATTGAGTTTAAACTCAATTTTGTTTTTGTTTCTTGTTATAGGAAATCCTAACATAGAACCACTTTCTTGGAACACACGACTCAAAATAGCTATTGATGCAGCTAGAGGTTTAGCTTTCTTGCACTCCTCAGACAAGCAAGTCATATACAGAGATTTTAAGGCTTCCAATATACTTCTTGATGGGGTCAGTTAATTTCGACCGTGTCGATACTCCGACTAACACAATACCAACACAAATAGTTGCATTTAATTTCTTTCATTTTTCAAATTATGATCATTATCAACGTGCTAGTATTATGTCTGATGTTTGTGTTTGTGTCAGTAATTCATAGAGTAATTTTCCTCTTTTATGTTGGTCTTGCATATTATATATTAAACTACTTTTTTACCTTATTAGATGTTGGGATATTTGGCAAGTATATGAATTTGGACACTATTTGTTTTTGTTAAACAAACTTTTAATACTAGTGTGTCAGCTGACAAATGCAAAATTATAGAAATATTAAGTTTGTAATTTTCTAATGGGTATTTTATTTACACAATGTTCAACATACATAAACCTCACATAACAATCAACATCATCATCTTTCCATATTACTTCATTTTTCTCTCTGTCTCTTTATTTTCTTCTCATCCACGGATCAATTGACAATCAATTTATTTGTGTTCTACAGAATTACAATGCAAAGATTTCAGATTTTGGGTTGGCTAAATTTGGGCCATCTGGGGGAGATTCACATGTGACTACTAGGATCATGGGCACATTTGGTTATGCTGCCCCAGAATACATTGCAACAGGTGATTATATCTATATCTATATTTATTGATGCTTTGTAAAGATATATACTTAGTATGATGATATATTTGAACATGAGTAACAACTTAAGACATTGTTTGGATAAGCAACTTAATTAAGTACTTATAGCATAAACATTTATCATATTAGTGCTTATGTATAAGCTATTTTTATAACTAAAGTTAAAATAAAGTCAAACTACTTTCATATAAACGACAAACCATTTCCATAAACTATCTCGTAAAACTCATGGAAATAAGATGAAAACAATTTACAAACATGTCATAAGTTGTTTTTATAAGTTCTCTCAAACAGTCTCACAAATATTTATGTCAGTAGATAAATTCAAATAACTGGATCCAAACAGATCTTAACTATTATTTCTGATTCTGACATGGCTGTGGATTGTGTCATATTAATCAACAGGACATTTGTATGTGAAGAGTGATGTTTATGGCTTTGGTGTAGTGCTTCTTGAAATGCTAACAGGGTTGCAAGCACTTGATACAAAGAGACCAACAGGGCAACAGAATCTAGTTGAATGGATTAAGCCTTCACTCTCTGATAAAAGAAAATTGAAAAGTAACATTGTTGATTACAGATTAGAGGGCCAATATTCACCAAAAGCAGCATCTGAAACAGCACAGCTTATTCTTAAATGCCTTGAATCTGACCCTAAAAAACGCCCTTCTATGAAAGATGTTTTTGAGACATTGGAAAGCATAAAAGCTATAAAGGATAAAAGAAAAATATTGAAGAATCGTTGTACTAAGTCAGCAGCTATGTGCAATTTACAAAAGCCAATTTGTCCATTTAGGGTGAGCATTTGATTCAATGAATAGGCTTTGATTAGTCATTAGTTTGATTTTTAAAGTTATTTTGTTAGTTGGAGGTTGAAAATTTTTGATTATTTTTCATTGTTTGAGTTTATCACATTTTTTTAAAGTGAAAAAACAAAAATTCTTTGTTGTGAGTAATGTTACTTCCTGAAAGAGTTATCTTAACTCGTTTAATTCTTTGTCTGATGTTTTGGAAGGATAGAGTAAGACCAATGTTTAGTTTCTAATTGCATGTATGTGAGTTGTTTGACATAAACTTTGTGACAATATCACTTTCTGGGAAGGAAAGGAACGTGTGACTTTCTAAGCACTCTCTTTCTTTCTTTCTTCCAATAAATCACTCTTTCTGGTCTCACGCTTTCAACTATTCTTTTTTTGTTCTTCTTTAACTTTTTAGGCATTTGCCTAATATGCAAAAAGGGTGCATGAATGTATATAAAATAGGCCCTATCAGTTCCTAACAAGCCAGCAAGAACCAGAAGAGCCATCCGTTGGCTCAATCACATACTGATCGGGAAATTCCCATAGTCGCATGCATGTGTACAGCTTTTGCACAGAATCTGCCCTCTCCATCATTATTGAAACTCCAATCCACTGAAAACAACGAACAATATTCATTCAAATTCACAGCAAGAACTGAACTACATTCACGATTAATTATCTAACCATTAAAGATTCAAATCTCAATTTACCGTTTCAGCTTTCTAGAATTTCACGGATCAACCAAAGCAAGAATACTAAGTTCAAATCATATTCATTCCAATACGCAATAAGAACTAAATTACATTCACGATGGATCGTCTAATTATCAAATATTCAAATCTCAATTTACCGTTTGAGCATTCTACAATTTCACGAATCAACCGAAGCATGAATACTAAATTCAAATAATTCAAATCCAACCTAATTTAATCGAAGGAACAGAAAAACTAGTTTCTCGCTAAAATCATTAGATGAAGTTGGTTACTGGAATTTTCTCGCACTTTCTCATCGAAGAAAATGAAGAGAATGAGAAGAAGACGTACCTGGTTCGCAAGACCGAAGAAACAGAATGAAGATTAAGATCCAAATTCGAATTGTATTTAAGCTCTTAGCGCGTTAAGTGAGGGGATGCAATAAAGCTAGAGGATGACATGCTTTTTCAAGGTAAGGGTGTGTTTGGAAACTTCGATTCGATGGGTCAATATCCCTAGTTCGAATTTGTGCCGTTCCAAATGAAGTTTTAGGGCCAAATCAAGGACCGATTCAGCTAAAAGTGTGTGACTAGTGTGTTTGTAGAAGTAGATTAGAGGTATGTGAGACTCTTACTTACTAGTACAAGGGAATAATAATGTTGTAGCATGATATATTGTTCATTTTACTTGTAAGGTAAGTGACTATTTGAAAGCTTTAGATATTGTTCATTTTACTTTTAAGGTAAGGGCGTGTTTGGAGGCTTAGACTCGATGGGCCAAAATCCCTAATTCGAATTTGAGTTGTTCCAACTGAAGCTTTAGGGCCAAATCATGGACTGGTTCCACTAAAACGGTGGGACTAGTGTGTTTCAGTACACGTAGAAATAGATTAGAGGTCTCTGAGACTGTGGCCTAGTACTACAAGGGAATAATAATATTGTAGCATGATATATTGTTCATTTTACTTGTAAGGTAAAAGATTGTTTGGAAGTTTCTAATATTATTCATTTTACTTTTAAGGTAAGGGCGTGTTTGGAAGTTTCGATGGGTCAAAATCCCTAGTTTGAATTTGTGTTGTTCCAAATGAAGCTTTAGGGCCAAATCATGGACTGGTTCCACTAAAACGGTGGGACTAGTGTGTTTCAGTACACGTAGAAATAGATTAGAGGTCTCTGAGACTGTGGCCTAGTACTACAAGGGAATAATAATATTGTAGCATGATATATTGTTCATTTTACTTGTAAGGTAAAAGATTGTTTGGAAGTTTCTAATATTATTCATTTTACTTTTAAGGTAAGGGCGTGTTTGGAAGTTTCGATGGGTCAAAATCCCTAGTTTGAATTTGTGTTGTTCCAAATGAAGCTTTAGGGCCAAATCATAGACCGATTCCGCTAAAATAGTGGGGCTAGTGTGTTTCAATACACGTAGAAGTAGATTAGAGATATGTGAGAATGTGTCCTACTATGCAAATCAATTGTGCGATCGTGTTTACTGTTCAAACTGAATACTCAACTCAATTTTATCGTATTTTTATTGACTCATTTTAAAACGCGTCAATTTTGATTTTTTTTAATTAAAAATTATAGAATTTGACGTTTTTTAATCAACTCTTGCTAATAAAAAATGGTGGGCTGTTATAAATGAGGTTTGAATAGTATCTCTAAATCAAACAATTCACATGCTTGAACTTTAGACAAGTTTAACCCTAAATCAGAGAAAATGATTTGTATCCAAAGATGTTATCCAAAAGGAAATTTGAATTTCTTGAGTTATATCACCACGAAAATGCAATTCCCCAAAATGTTTAGCTTTTTTTTTCCTTGTGCCCCTCAAGAAGTCTTTTTGTTTTTTTTAAATACCCTCGAGAAGTGTTAAAGACCGTCAAGTTTACATAGCTTATAATATAACGACCAGGAAGTACGCAACTTTCGCACATGATTTTATCAATCCCCCTCCTATGCATTTCAATAAATTATATATAACAAAACGAAAAAAAAAAAAAAAAAAGTAGAGGCGCATAAGATCCACTGCCGACATTGACTAAGGAGTGTAAAATTATTGCATGATATGAATTTGCTTATAAGCATACAACATAGTCAGATGAACCTTAAATGTTTCCATCTTGAATAAAGATGGCATAGATAAAAACTCAAATGTACATGGAGGGGATGAAGCAAAGTAAGAAAAACCAATCAAGAAGCAGTCGCTTGAGTAGGACGTCATTGGACTATTGTATAAATAATTTATGGAAGCTACAATGACTACAAATTGGTAAGAAATAATAAATATGATAAGCAGCAAGCCAGGGCTTTAATTCATTGAAGTGATTTAAATGTAGAACTAATCCCCTGATGGTAATTCCTTTTGCAGAAGCTGGATACTTCACAAAATTTTAATTGCTCAAATAGAATTGTGTAGAAGTTAACGCGGGGGATTGTGAAGGCGGGGTCTGTTGCAGAAAACCCGGCCGTTGGCCCTCACAAATGCTGCTAAACCGACACTAATGCTTGCCCACATTAGCGAAAAGAAGAAGTGTCGAAAATCATATCGAACTGCAGAAAGAAAGAAAAAAAAAAAAAAAAAAAACACTATAAGGCCATAGATTTCAAACCATATTCGATGTACACTTCATTAATCTATCACTTTATACAGTCATTGTTCTAACCTTAGGCCAGCAAAGTCTACATAATTATCTAATTAACCAAGACCACAGACAATTTTACATCGTAACAACTTAATATGCAATATTGTTTACTGTGAGCTTAAATGCTTGCTTGCAAAGAGGTGAGTGCAGAAATTCTCGTAAACTTTCACATCACACAAATGCTTTAAAATTTAAATATCTAGAAATCCAGGGCAAGCAAATTTGGCAGGAGTAGGCTGCAAAATATCCTACCACTGATACCTAAACAAAGACATATTTAACCTTTCGTGATATAATGAAAGGATTTGCTGTGAAGTAATCAAGAAGTCTAAAGTCTCTCTTTCTGATAATTTTTGGCTTGGAGTACCAAGTAAGATAGGAGGGGATGATAAAATAGGAAGCAAGAATAAATGACCCAATTTTATTGGCAGAACATGAGGATGGGAAGACTGAACTACATTGCCCCGTGGTTTGCCATTTCAAATATAACAACACAATAAAAGTAAAGGGAGCGAAAGAAATATTTAATTGATAGTGTTTTGGGATGGGTGCAATTCTAGTATCAGTGCAGTTCTAGTATGATGGTGGCATATTGTTCTTGGGACATTATTGGGTAAAAATGGCTTGTATTGAGTTTCTACATCAAACCAATACGGACATCTGATTTGTTTGATAGAACTCTTATTGGGTCTGAATTCTTGAAAAATCTCAAACAGTTGTAGATTTCTACTTTCTCCAATGTACACACTACTTCGTAAGTCATGTCTACCTAAACAGTATCTTTGTCAAGTATCCCATGCTCATTTATGATGTGAAACATTAAAGTCTAATTGATGAACAGATTAAAAATCAAGGAGAAGGCAGTACGTTTTATCATGCAGGGAAGGACAATAAAATGGAAAAGGCTATAACAATATATGTGATTCATTGGATTATGGTGTCATGTTTCTAATTAAAACAGGGAAAAGGGAGTGGACGTGGGATTTCCTTTCTTGCCGTATTAACTGAAAGACATAAACTAATTATCCTATTGTAGGTGTCACGGGTACCTCAGTTCTCAACATTTATCAAGTGGTTGCCTCTCCTCCCTTCTCTGCCCCTTATTCTCTATCCCTCTTAGGATCTGATTGGTATGAAAAAACATTTTTTGTTCAGTTTTAAAAATGAAAATTTCATCTTGTTTGCACTTTGTTTTCTATTTTCAAAAGTTTGTAAGGGAATCGTCGAAAGCAATTTGTTTTCACTGCTTGTAAAAAACAAGAAATAAAAATGAAAAACAATTTCTCAAAGTAAACATGCCATAAACTTCCCCAGTTACCCTAGTCCCCATTTTCCATTTCCCCTGATTCACTTCGCCCACCTCTATACCGTCTCAGTCCAAAGTTATTGCCCCATCTGAAGTCAGATTGAATTTGAGACAACACGGCCTTAAAGTAGTAGGTTGATTCTATATTTTTATTGAACAGCATCGAGAAACATCCATGCATGTATGTGTTCACTCATGAGTGACTAGTTTACGCCTAAAATAAATAAAGTAAACTCACCTTGTCTCAAGGACATGGTTGCAAAAAGAAATCCAGTCAAAACCAGACCCAGAGCCAGAGGAAATGACTGCAAAGATAAACAAAAATGTCAATATTCATATCCACTAAATGCATATGACTTTCTTGAAGCATTCAATCAATGAGCTGCATATCAGCAAAGTAAAGAGCGCAAAATGAAAATCATATTAGGCATTCCAGCCTGAGGGGCAATACTGTAATGCATTATCCAGCAATATAGTCATTTTAACATTTTCTTGTAATCTGGTTGCTCATTTAAATATGAAAGACAGTTTTTTATTTCATTTTAAATAGAGCATGAAACCACTCGGCTTCATGTGGTATTTCATCATTGTGGCCCATTGCATCCCACCACTTTTCAGTAGGGTTGGGACCAACTTTCTGTAAACCTTGAAAGGAATACATGTCTCACAAAACACAATAAAATAACGAGAAAAAAAGAAGTTTTCATTTAATTATTATTTTCCTTGTGAGATATAGGCAGTGTCCAGAAAAAATAGAGTTCAATTCATTCATTTTATAATCAGTATGCAACTATGAAATTAGCCATACATCATATATTTAAAATGTGTTTATAAATTGTGAGCTTTCTAAGAATTGATCTTAAACACAAAATCGACGCCACAAACTTCAATAAAAAATCTGTCTATATTGTACTCACAGCTATAGCTTCAAGGCCTCCTTTCTGAGAAGAGGCGGCTGTATCTCGGCTGACAGAAACAATATAATTTCCTTGCAGGAGATCAATTGCATCCTTCACATAATAACAGAAAAATATGAACAACATAAATCAATTACATATAAACTATTAAGTTCTAAATTAACAAATTTAAAAAAGGTAACAGATCCGGCAAAGCTTAAAAGTAATTTAACTCAAGATCGATTAAGACAGGGTATCTTAAGAAACAACAGTAACCAGCATTAAAATATGTACATGAAAATTCAAAAAATTCCGCATCTTCTGCAGCATAATTACTAAGTAGGGCAGCACAGCCCAAAACTTTGAATTAGGATGCAGAAGGGAGAAATCAAATATACACAGAACAAAACTTAGATGATAGTAAGTTATGGCCAACTAGTAGACACCTAAGGAACTCTAGACCATAACTAGAGTAATCCACACAAATTATGTTACATAAGTTCTACAAACCTGCTTTGTTCCATCACAAAAATTATTCAAATAATATCTTTCGAGAGCATTCCAACCATCATTTAGTATCCCTTGAATAGTGCGGTGCCCAAACCTGAATCTCACCAAAAAATCAATTAGGGAAGACTCGGGTTAGATTTCAAATCATAATAATTCATAACAGCAACATCATAGAAACTTTAGACACGGGGATCGTATCAAATTGTCACAGAATTTATTCAACCTCAACATATAAAAGAATTGCATAATTAGTACATTACAATAATGCTTTTCTACCATTCTAATTGAATATCATAATGGATGTTTTTGTTTTTTTAAATCATTGATGTGATTAAAGCATGCAATTGAGAAAAACA
Source organism: Cicer judaicum (assembly GCA_037974835.1). Lineage (NCBI taxonomy): Eukaryota > Viridiplantae > Streptophyta > Magnoliopsida > Fabales > Fabaceae > Cicer > Cicer judaicum. The sequence continues at coordinate 9,924,164 of JBBPBS010000738.1, forward strand.
ACAGATTAATCACAAGTTTCACAATTCACTCACTGGAAAACACATACAGTTAGATTTATAAAAAAATCACAAAAATTTCACAATTCACACACTGGAAAACACATACAATTAGAGTCGGCATATGATACAAGAGATGCAATGATGGTTTAAAATCATTCCATGCTAATGTAAATTTAACACAGAAAAACCTTAATGGATACATAATTTCATGATCTTAATATGTGAGGAACATGAAAAAACATGTAAAGACTGGCAAGCAAATAAGTACCTGACAAAGTCTCCTTTCAGAGCAGGAGTTCCTGAATATTGAATGCTTATATCATCCCCATGATTAGCCCACACTGATCACAGAATCAGATACAAATTCAATCAAAGGTTTCAAGAGCAACAAAACAACAAAATTTGAAAGTAACTAACCACATAATACAGCATATATATCTATATTTCAAATCACATAATCTGGAAAATAATAATACACTTACAGATCTTAAACCTTTCATCAAGATTTGGATGAGAACTAATGGTTTCTTCGGCCCCAAAGACACCAAGCCTTCTAAGCTGGTATTCTAACATATTTCGGCCTATCATGCTCTACACATATAATTTAAATTAGTAAACTGGAAAAAGATGACACAAAAAAATAGTGGAACACACACGTGGCTAAGTGACAATAATTATGGTGTGTACAGCTGTGGATATGTACTTGTAAACTCACACATATACATACATATATTGCACTATATACTTTGGAGTTCTTTTTTCTTTCCCATGCAAATAGTCCAGAACAGATAAAAATAAACGAATTGAGTGTTCCTAATAGAGGGACAAAGAAGAAATATTTTCCATTCATTTCAGAAGGCAAGAACAGTTTCCATAATAGAAACTAACCAACCTGAGTTACATTTGTACGGTCTAGACAATCAATACAGTTGGTCCTAACAACACCAAGTTGTTCCTTCATTTTCTCTCCCTTTTCATTCAACAGAAGATATCTACAATTCCATAACAAAATAGCAACTCAGGTCATTTTATGTTTTTGGTTTTTTTTATTAAAAAAAAAAAGCAGTAAGATTTGAGTGCAAAATGTTATATGACATCATGCTTGGAAATTGTCCAGAATACTAAAAGCAGATAGGTCCAATTAAGCAACATAACATAATAATATAAATAATTAGAATTTGTTAACAAATCAGCAGTTCATAAATAGCTCCCTGCTTCGATGACACCAATCAATGTCAATGTGAATCAAATTATTAATTAATTATCAAGAAAGTATATATCAAATATCTTAACAATATAAAATTCCATACCCGTTTCTCTCAAGAAAATCTGATATTTGGTCATAAAGGATTGATAGACGTTCGAAATGAACGTGACCACAGACATGATGAAAATCAAAGTGCACATATCTACACAAATAAATATGTACACATGAGTAACCCCAAAAACAAAAACAAAAAGAATCCATGCATAGCAATCTAAAAGCTAATTGAAAGAGACATCTACCTTACATCATCACCGGCCACATGCTGCATTGTACTGCCAAATTTTTCACATAGCCGCCCTTCTCCTCCCTCCTGATAAAATACAAAGGGGAAAGAACACTCAACATAGATGTATGCTGATACATAACAATACCATGCACATCTTAGGCTGCACGTATTCTTTACAGTTGTTTACAAATTTGACTATGCAATTACTTAGACTACTATTATTAGGTAAAATATTCAACCAACATACAAGCATTCTCAGTTTGTTAACACAACGAAAGTTTATACTCACCTTGTTAACAAGATCAACGGCCAACACTGCTCCATATTTTTTTCTTAAATCTAATATATGCCTCTCGAGGACTCGTGGCTGCATCTCAAGCAACAAAATGGAAGTGAAATACACATAAAACATGTAAAAACCACAGAAACACAATAATCAACAAACACTTACAGCTTCCTCAAGTTTCAATAACTCAAACTTCGGTTTATATGTTAAGTCAACAATTTGCTGCCAGAGCAGTGGAATCGAACCACGAATCTGCAAAATCTCAACAATGATGACCCCCAAGTGATACAAAAAGAAATAAAAGCTTGATTGATACTGTATTTTGGTATAAATAGAGTAAACATTCATCCCAAAAAACTGCATGTTAGCATCCTAGCCCCCTTGTTTGGCTTTATTTTAGAATTGTATTATAGCAAGAATTGCCCAATATAATTATAATAATATAAGAGAGTTGCAGTGATCTCCACAAAAAACCTGCAAAACTATTTTATATTCAACTATCACTATTATTATTACTTCAATCAAAAAAGTGTCCAGCCCAGCATTTCCAATAAAGAATATGCCCTAAATCCTAATGGGTACAATTCTTATCAGAGAGTCCTTATTTCAGAAGTTAAAAAATACTTAAAATAGTTTAAGGTGATGCTATTTTTGTATTAACCTTAAAGCTACCAACATTGCATGTGAGAACACTTTGGCCTAGCAGTATAAGGTAAACATGCACTGTATTTTTGGATAATTTGTTAATAATAAGATGAAAATGGAAAATAATTTTCATATTACTTCCATGTCTACTATGATGGAAGTATGCTTGTTTTTCACTTCCCATATAGTCTTTCTCTTCTAGCTCCTAATTACACTATCACCAAACAGAGCCTAAAGATACGTGTTTACAATTGAAAGGTAACCAAAGCCTCATTTACAAAATTTCTACATTACTATTTCTTCATTTGTTGGCAGGCAAAATCTGGCTTCTAGAAAGTTCAACACCGTTAATTGGGTGGTGGACAAATACAATATGCAAATTTGGATAGACAATTAAGAATTTTTAAATATATTAGACAAAAAAAAACTAAATCAGTTTTCCATCTTTCAAGAAAAATAATCTAGTTAGATATCAAATGTTCATTAATTATACAGTTGCTTATCGATGGACAGGATAATGTTGATCATATTTCAAAGTAATGACAATTCATTAGGATGATTAGGATCACTGCTTTGAATTAAGAACATCCATATCTTGCATGGCATGCCCATCATTTTAATAATAATAATAATAATAATAATAACAATAACAATAATAATAATAATAATAATAATAATAATTGGTTGCCGGTCATAGAAAGTAATACCTGAACAAATGAAGCTATATACCCATTGAACTGCATAATTTGTTCTGTTTCCACAAAATTGGCAACATATCCATCAGGATCAGCTCCTCTTCTCCACATCCGAGTTCCTTTCAAAAAATAAAATAGCACTTGTACTATCAGCCAACCAATCAATAAAACGATTGCTTTCTTTAAGTACTCACAAATTACAACCCCGTGTTTCTCATGCAAAAACACTTTAAATTACAGATTCTACAAGTAATTTTAAACCTCAAATATGACAAATTCCAACCCTAACATGAAACGAAGGAAACAATACATCTTTTGATATATTTTTCAAAAGGTCTAACTTAGATCTGTATATGCTCCAAACAGACACCTACAAGATAGTGTGAAAATTCTCACAACCTTCAATTATCGCTTTTCAATATCACCACCACATTAATTTCATGGCCTACAAGATATTGATCCTTTGAATGGTAAGGAACACATGATATCTATAAATACACAGCCAAGTTGGAAAGAATTTTTTTTTGGTGGACAGAAATAGATAAAAGTTATCTTTAAATACCATTCCTTCTTGTGCATCTCCTAGCAATCAAAGTGATGTCAATAATATCTTTCCCAATGGCTGCTTGAAAGTAATGAAAACCTGATAACTTGTTAAGGAAAACATTGAAAAATGGTTACGTGCTCACACAACAATAGCACAAAAACTTATATGAACCCCAACAATATGCATGTTATAAAGCAACCGTAAAATGATATCATATAACACTGAGATAATCAGTTAAGGATACTGCCTTGGACTATAGGGAGCAAGTATGGGTCAAGCTAGCGAGCACAGGATCACAAACTTTAGTTAGTTTAAAAATGTGGAAGTCATGAAGAAATTGAATAAGTAAAAAAAAAAGGCTACCGTAAACTTACCTTGTTATCTATGAGCACTTCTAACATATAATTGTTCCATAGAAATCGAGGCTCTGCCTGTAATCAAGCATTTGGTAGCATAAGTAGAATAAGATGGGGAAAAACCAAAAACTGCAGAAGGAATCTATTCAAAGTGAGCATTGACTACCTAGGCATGAGGAGTGCAACTCAGGAATAGTATTGCAGTAGGTGTTTATGATATTGCAATAGGTGTTTAATAATTGTAGTAACAAAGTACAGTGCTGAATCAACATATTCTGTTATGGTAGTTATGATTTAGTTACCTTGAACTTCTCGACTCAACCTCTATATATTTGTAAATTGTAACTTTTTAAAAAAAAAAATTGGAGAAGGGGGGAAATTTTATTAATCAAAGTGGCACTAATGGCCAACTTAGTACTATCTCCAAGGAGATTTGAACTCGGTACCTTGAGGTTACAAGGCTAAACTATTACCACTGAGCTAGCACCTCAAGTATGATATGTAAATTGTTACTGAAAGTTTAAGTGAATCATTTCAACAATTTCACACAACACAGGCTCTTAGATTTCTGTCTCATTGGTTTATCATTTCCTCTCTTTCATATACTTCCCGTCACTTTAGCTCAATCTAAAATGGTAAAACACAATAAAAAAACCTCTAAACTAGCAGGACAATGGTAAAAATAAAAAGGCAATAAATACCTGTCTCCAAAGAGGAAGCAATCTAGATTCATCCCCTAGGTCATTCAACCGCTGGGCACTGCAAAACATTTTATTTCAACCCTCAATAATGTATATGTTATATGGGGGGGCTAAGAATATCCTATGAGGGAGGGAGAGAAAGAGAGAGAGAGAGTTGTATAGATAGATGGTTATCTAAACTTGTATTATTAGTAAATTTAGCAACAAAAAATTGACTTGGAATGGTAAGGCAACACAGAGCATTATTTACAGGATTTAATTTGTATCCATTGTCCATGTAAATTTTTTTTCACAAATGCATCAAATCACATCTTACCATGTAGATATTTTTTGAGATATTTTAGGAACTATCATGACAAAGTGACATAATAATGTGATTTGTTTGGATTCATGTGTAAAAAAATGTTTTAAACTATCAGTACACAGAAATTAATCTCTTATTTACATGTGATAACTATTTTTGCTAGAAGCAACATTTACACAGTTATGCTTTTTTTCCTACGCATGCACTGAATTTTCATTCAGGATAACAAACACAAGTTAACTTTTCTAACATAGAATTAATGTCACTGTTACCACTAAACCAATGCCTTTCAATTAAGATTGCAAAAGTTCTTCTCCTTCAAATATTTAAAAAAAAAAACATTCATTAGAACCAACAGCTACATGTACTCAAAAGTATCTCATACTCACCCATCCTATGCAATGACTTGTGATACTTTTGAACATGTAGTATGAAAGCTTCTTTTGCGTCTCAAACATAAATGATTGATAATTTGGACATAAAATGTCAAAAACCAATGTAATGTCAGCCTAAATGCCATGCTAACAGTTCTACACACTACAGTACATAAATAGGGAGGTGCGGACTGCATTTTCTGTAGCTTTACAGGTTGCATGGTTGCACCTACCAACTGATAATGTATGGGTAGTTTTCTTCTCTGTGGATATGCATACATGTATGTGAATAAGGCAGCGAATTTTAGAATCCAAATAAAACTATATCATATTCCAATGACAAATAAAAATGAAACTCTATTAAGAACATTGAAAGAAGTTCACCTCAGAGTTAAATTAGTTTCATATGAGAAGAACAGACCAGAAGTTTTCTCAGCAACATTTAGTAGCCCAGAAAATTCCATCTCCGCCTTCTTCTGCCAAATATGGTACAGAAATTATGAGTTCCAAATTGGTAGTGGACATGGAATTAAATAGGACACAAGTGGAGCTGTAGCAAATATACCTGTTCGGCAGAGGTACTCTTAAGTGAATGATCACATGGAAAAACCTTCATGGATTTTATTTTAAAAATTGGATGCCCCAAGTAAGATCCAGCACATTCACGCTCAGTTATGACCAGCAAATATGATCCTAAGGGCATAATAAAATTTAGCAACATAGAAATGATTCCTCAAATTGAACTGTGCTTTTGAAAATTAATGCATTGTCTGATGTTTCAAAAGGGAAATCAATTATGTAAACAAGATCGACAAAATCAGATACCAATATCGAAATCACTATTACAAGCAATTATAAAACAGGGTAGTGAGGACCTGCTTCTTAAGCCACAAAGATAAATGAACTAAAAGAAATCTATAAATGTAAATAGCTAGCATGATCACTAAATCCTATCCCGCATCTTAGAAAATTAAAGAAAGAAAATAAAAGCAGTGCTTCATTTTCCTTCACCCATAGGGCACCAAACATTCTTGATATTTTTTTATCCAACTTTTGCTTTCATTCATGTGCCAAAATCAAATATCACCTATCATTAGTTGAATATCCCAATTCCCCAATTCAATCACCTCGCCCCTCAAACCAAAACATATAAATCCCCTAAGCTAATCACCTACATTGTTACACAAACAAATAGATAAAGATGAACACTGACCTTGGCAATACACAGGAAATTAAAGCTTAAGGAGCAATACAAACATACAGTATTTTATAAAAACAAAAATACAAACAAACAGTAGTCACTTGATATAAAATTTCATTAAAGCAAAACATAGCCATATGCCCATTTGTCTCTTAAGATTGCTCACCAGCCAAAAGCCTCAATATCCCAACAACACCAAAAATTGTATAAATCTTAGGAACTCTGAGAGTGGTGCATTCTGGAACCTCATCTGTCAAAGCAAAACCACACGGGAGCAAAATATTAAAATTAAAAATAAAATAAAATAAAATCAAAAAGTAAAAGATTGACAGATACTACGTGTATGAAAAACAAAAAAAGCACATCTCGAAAACACAACAACTGACTCAACTAACCAATGAGTTTCATTGAACCATCAACTCGACTAACAGCCAATGAAGAACCAGAAGAGCCATCCGTTGGCTCAATCACATACTGATCGGGAAATTCCCATAGTCGCATGCATGTGTACAGCTTTTGCACAGAATCTGCCCTCTCCATCATTATTGAAACTCCAATCCACTGAAAACAACTAACAATATTCATTCAAATTCACGGCAAGAACTGAACTACATTCACGATTAATTATCTAACCATCAAAGATTCAAATCTCAATTTACCGTTTCAGCTTTCTAGAATTTCACGGATCAACCAAAGCAAGAATACTAAGTTCAAATCATATTCATTCCAATACGCAATAAGAACTAAATTACATTCACGATGGATCGTCTAATTATCAAATATTCAAATCTCATTTTACCGTTTGAGCATTCTACAATTTCACGAATCAACCGAAGCATGAATACTAAATTCAAATAATTCAAATCCAACCTAATTTAATCGAATCGGAATAGAAAAACTAGTTTCTGGCTAAAATCATTAGCTGAAGTTGGTTACTGGAATTTTCTCGCACTTTCTCATCGAAGAAAATGAAGAGAATGAGAAGAAGACGTACCTGGTTCGCAAGACCGAAGAAACAGAATGAAGATTAAGATCCAAATTCGAATTGTATTTAAGCTCTTAGCGCATTAAGTGAGGGACTGCAACTACAAGGGAATAATAACGTAAAATGATATATTGTTCATTTTACGTTTAAGGTAAGGGCATGTTTGGAAGGTTCGATTCGATGGGTCACAATTCCTGTTCGGATGGGTCACAATTCCTCTTCGAATTTGTGCCGATCCAAATGAAGCTTTAGAGTTAAATCATTGACCGGTTCCCCTAAAATGGTTCCGGAGCTAGTGTGTTTCAATACAAGTGGAAGCACGTTAGAGTAATGTGAGACCGTGGTCTATTATTAAGGAGAATTTTGATTCATATTTTAAAATACATTATTTTCAGATTTTTTAATTAAACATTATAGAATTTAATGAAATTTAAATATATAATATACAATTTTATGGTATAAAATAATTTAAATATATTAATTATTTATATATTAATTCAATTTTTATTTTTATAAATTTAAATTTATATGTTATTAATTAAATTATAAATATATAATTTTTAAAATTATTTGAGATTTTAGATAATTTTATTATAATTTTATAAATTTTAAAATATTTCACTACTGTATTTTTTTAGTTAAAAACTAAATGACTGTAAAAATTTATTAAATTTTAAAATAAGATAACGGATTTTTGTAAATTAAAAGAAATATGAAACCAAAACCTATAATTAAATATTTTAAATTTGGATAGTTAATGATTTTCAAATTATTGAAATTGAATCGTGTGTCCTCGTCATTTGCGAAATTACAAAAAAAAGGTTTTACAATTGAATGTTGCCACTTGGTCCATATGTTTATCTAAAAGAAGATAATATGTTATCTAACACCACCATAGAATTGACATGTTCACGTCGTGTAAGAGGAAGTTATAGTTGACCCATCTATGCTTAGAAAAATTGTTACAGTGATTGAAAGAATAATCAACTATTCTTTTGGTTTTTTAACATAAAGGTAATGACTTGAGTATATATCAATTCAATATACATAAATGTCTCTTAAAATTTAAATTTAATTTTTCAAATCGATATTAATTAATTCAATGTCTCAATTATAAATATAAGTATCTTCGATTATTGTTATAATTTTAAATAATTTTTAAACGTTGACAAAGAAAACATATAAAATTTATTTAATGGTAAAGATTAGAAAGTTAAATAATTAAATTATAAGATATTATTGTATGTTGAAAAAACCATTGACTAACTTGAATTTATCTGTATTTAATACGTGCTCTAGGGCACATGTTAGTATTTTGTCTTAAAATTTTGTTTTATGAATTTTTGTTTTGCAATTAGATTTATCACAAATAATTGATAAAACGACTGACATGAAATTGATGCATACATATTAAAATTCAAATAAAAATTAAAGTTCACCGAATGAAACTAAATTAAAATCCATAAAGAAGACGAAAGCAACAAACGAAACACGAAAGAAACATAAAAACATGAAGTTGAAGAAGGTGCAACATGACATATTATAGTATATGTTTATTTGTCTTCTATTTCATCATCTTCTGAGGATGGCAACTCATTTAAATCGAAATCCCTTGTCTTCCCCTCTTGATTTTCAGTAGGTGCAGCATTAGTAGAGGATCCAACTTCTGTTTCATAAATGGATTTATTCAAATCAAACAAAAGCTCTCGAACAATTGATGTCACACCTTCACTTAAATTATCACCATTCCCTGGAAATAATTAACCACACACATTCACAACGTTAAATTAATATGTAAATATTTAATAATATCCTTATAGTATAGTTATGTTTTTATTAATCATATATTTAGTTATTTACATACATACCCTCGGGTGCAATGGTGGTTGAGGAATAACTAGATTTAAAAGTGGGAGGAGGAAAAAAACCGCGATGAGTGCGTTCGGGGTGTTTGCGCATGTGACCAAACGCAGCCTTCCACGTGGAAAACTCTTTTTTGCATTCAGGACAAATTGGTTTTCCAGATGGAGGGTTTTTCACTTGAGTGTTCTTTCTCTTTTTCAAAACTTCTCCTTCTTCAATGTCACTGTCACTGCCACCATCATCACCACCACTTAATTCAGCTAGAACTGTTTCAGGTGTTTTCAACATTGTTTCTTGGGAGACTCTTTCTCCTTCAGAAGGAGTTTGTTGAGGGGAACTGTTGTTGGAAGAGTTCTCCATTGTGATAATTCAAACTCAAATTGAGCAATGTAATAGTAACTTTGTGTTGTGTGTGTCTTTTGACTCAACTAGAGTGTTACTTATAACGTTACGTTTGTGAGATAATGTCACGTGAAATTTGATGGGAAAAATGTGTAAGTATTACATGTACGTTTCTTTTGACTAAACACTATTACATGTATTCTAGAATCAATAATTAAATTTATATTTGTAAGAGAGAAATATTATAATCATCAAATTTGAAATTATATTTATTTTATTAGGAAATTATGACTTTTCCCTTGACTGTGAAATATAGAATATTTTAAAATAACTCTATGGATTAAATTCAAATTATTATTATTATTATTATTATTATTATTATAATCAATTTTTCATTGTCAAATTATTTTTATTAAATATTACTATTATTTTTAACAATAAAATAATTACTATTTAAAAAAATTAATTTAGATATAAAAAAAATTAAAGACGTGCAAACATGAATTCGTTTTAATTTTTTCACAGTGTAATATTTATATTTTTTTGCTGTAACAATTTTAAATTTATATTGTATCAATGTATTTTACCGATTGAAATAACTGAATAAGCTGATTTTTTACTTAAAAAAATAAACATGTTCCATCTATAAAGCTCATTTGGTGTTTAGTTCCATGAGATATTTTTCAAAATAAAAAAAAATATGTGTATCTTGACTTTGTTTGTTTCTTTGTATATTATATATATATATATATATATATATTATATATATAATATTT
>JBBPBS010000738.1:9935017-9950352 GCA_037974835.1 Cicer judaicum
AATTTCCATATTTCTGTTACTTTTATCTTGAGTTTTTTATAGTAAAAAAAATCTAAATTTTATGAAGAAAAAAATTATAATGTTACAAACATGCTTAAAAATATCATTGAAATTTTTTAAAGTTGAAGGATAATAAACATATTTCGTTTCAATATGGATTAAAAATATTTACTGAATAATTTTGTAGAAATTAAAATTTATATTTTTATTTTACAAAAATTAAAATTAAAATATTAAAATTTTATAGGGATTAAGAATATATTTTTAACCAAAAATAATATTTATAACTCGTAGGAGGATAAATCTGTAATAATATGATTTTATTAAACTAATATAATTTAGTTGTATTAATAATATATGACCTTTTTTTTACAATAAAAATTTCCATTTCAATAAAAGTCAGTAGAAATAGTGTACAAAAGTCAAAATACAAAATAGTATCATAATAGGACTAACCAGGCTCAAAACAAGCTTCAATGCAATGTTAACAATAAAAAAAATTACAAAAAAGAAAAAGAATAAAAGATGACTAAGATTCTAACAAAATACCAAATCTTATGAATTCAAGTATTATAAAGAGAATATATAATAAAACGTAAAAAGATTATTGTCTTTAACCGAACTAAAAATATAAATAAAAAAAATCTAATATCATATTCTCTATAACATATTATTTAACACATATTGGCTAAACAAAACAAAGACAACACCAAGTTGAATACTTCTGGATGTGACGAATTCAAAACACTAAGCTTAGAACAAAAAGACTCTTCGGCAATACATTTGTTATCCCATATCAATATATATTATAGTAACGGTTAACAATAATAATAATGTTACAATAAGTACATATTAGTAGAATAGAAAAATCAAAGTTATACATAATAACAATATTATCTTATAGTAATAATTATATATGTATCGCTTAAATCCTTACAAATTTTCATGCAAAGAAAATACCTAAAACATATATGAAATTGTCTCTTCGAAATTTGAATAGAAATCGAGAAACTAGAAGAAACCAAATCTATCTTGGGAGATCAATATTCTTCTCATTGATTAATGTTGTGGTTATAATATTTTTTCCAAACTACTTGTTTTTATCAATATTCCTTAATAGAGTGTCAAGTTACATATGATTTGGTATCCTAATAAGTAAACCAATATACTTGCATGTGATAATTCTCATTATATGTATCGAGTGTCTCAACTTTGATGTTATTTTCCCTCTCTCAGAATTAAAGATATAACAAAATCATTGATATGGTAGAATATTATTGATGGATATTTCTAGTCTCAAAGTGTTTAAACAGCGTAGAAATATCCATTAATAATTTTTCTTTTTCACTTTTAAGTAAAAGTTTTGTCCTACTTGAATATTTTTAGTGATCTTGTTCAAAAATTACTAATATTGCATAAAATAAAATTGGAGGCCTAAAACCATCGTTCAATATTTGATGTATTAGACTTCAAAATTATAATGCATGAAACAAGGTATAGTTAACATCTGAAAGCATTATTGATTCAACAAAATATGAACCATAATTAATTATACAGGTATGCATGCATGCATGCTTGTGTCCCTTCTACCGTGGATTAATAAAATTATTTGTACTACGAAAATTACAGTGTCGCATTGACAAAATAAAATTTCAACACTTTGAAGCAAATTTCAACTTGCATTATAATAAACTTCATTCAACTTTAATTTAGCATTAGTACTAAAATCCAAAACCCAAAATTGAAGCAACAAAAGCAACAACAAAATATAATAAAAAGCAAACGAAATATAATAACATAAGTTGAACTTAACAGCATTTAGGTCATATATTTGATCACACTTCATCTTCTTCATTGGGAGGCATCTTGTTCAAGTCGAATCCTAAATTCTTGCGTTCTTCTATCTTCTCTTCAGCATCAGGTTCAGGTGCAGCAGCAACAGAGGGCCCCGTCTCAATTTCCATTGCACGGTGTTCACCATCACCTATAGAAGAAATTCACGTGAAACACAAAACAAACGTTCAAATCATCAAACACTTTACACATACATGCATGATGCATCATCATTTTTTTTATAAAGAGGAGTTCTTTGTTTAAATGTTCATATATTATTTGCTTAACTTAACTGTGCTTTAGTATAATTTTCATGTATTTAATATAGTAAATTTGTTTATCAAATAATATGTTCATTGTTTGCTTAAGAAAAAAAATTATTCCTTTCGAAACTATGGACTCCTCTCTACTAAAATATTTTTTTAAATGCAAAAAATTTCTTTTGGAATAATTTTTTTGTTAAATTATATAATTAAAACCAATAAATTAGTTAAGAAAATTATGCAACAACCAAAGAGAACATATAACTTATCTTTTATGCTTGTTCAACAAATGTTAAAATAAAGAAAAGCCATATGTTTTGACATATTCGAAGATATATATGTATATGTATAAAGGTCATTTGAAATGAAAAAATAATGAAAAAGATAAGAAAATATCTATAAGCCGGGTATGTTATATATATATATACGATGATAAATCAAAAACAGAGATGGAATGAAATGTTACGTGGTTATAGAAATTATAGCGTGGAAAAAAACTATATATCTCCATTTCTCGGTTTTCACCATTACTCTGTAGAAGTGGAACAAAAGAAATATTCAAAACAACAAACACTCACACACATGCATGCATTGCTTAACTATGAACTCCTATATAACAAAATTAATTTCTCGTCATAAAAAATTCCAATGGAAGAATGTTTTTGTTAAATATGACATTTGACGTAGTATACAATGTTATATGTCTGAAAATTATATGTTTTATTTTTACCCTCGTTACGAATAGGTTCAGGTGCAGGTGGGTTGCTTGTGGCACTAGAAGAGGAACTAAAAACAGGAGGTGGGAAAAAACCACGGTGAGCACGGTTAGGGTGTTTTCGCATGTGTCCAAATGCAGCCTTCCATGTGAAAAACTCTCTTTTGCATTCAGGACAAGTTGGTTTTCCCGGAGGAGGGTCTTTTACATCATTACTCTTTCTTTTCTTCAAAGGTTGGCCACTTTCTCTCATTCTTCCTCTTCCTCCTACTCCTAGCACCACAGCGGAACCATCTGCGGTCATTGCGGTAGCCCCGGCAGCCCCGCTTCCTTCACCACTACCAATCTCATCATCACCGGCACTCAATTCCGCCAACACTTCAAGAGCGGTTTTCAAGATTGTTTCTCCCTCATTGGTGTTTGGATTGGTTTCTTTGGGGGAATCACGACGAAGAGGACGATTTGGAGGGGAAGGTGGTGGAGGTGGAGACTTGTTGGATTTGGTAGTTGAATCCTTGTAAGGGTGAGGGTTTGGCTTCATGTTCAAATTCAAAAAATAAAATGGATAGTGTTTTTGTGTGCCTGAAAAACAGTGTAACCTTTATAATGATTGATTTTCTATGTTTCATGGTTAAAGCAATCGTTTCATATTTTGATAGTGTATAATTAAACATTCGGAATGATGCGACGATACAAAATGGTGTGTAAAGAGAAACTGGCAGCATTACGTGCATATTAATTCATTTCTTTTACTCATTTATTAGTTTTATGAATTAATTATATAATTACATCCCATTAAACGCATACGATACAACGATTTAGTATTTATATAAAATGAAAGGGGCAGAATTACACGTATTTTATTGTTTTTAATTTGTTTAATATAATACTAAGTACCAACTGTAATACTTTAATTTAATCTAATATAATTATTATTAATATGTCCAATAAATTATATGTTTAATGGACATGTATTCTATTTATAATATCAGTTTTTCGATAATCGTCATTTATAAAAGTACAAAGTATTGTGTAACTATAATCATGGATAAATGTTTATTATTTATTTTAGAAATATTAATATTCAAAAAAAAATCTAAATATTATAGAATGATATAGAATTGTGATTAAGATATGATTTTGAGAAAAAAATTACTTATCAATATGATATAATATACGAAAGTAATTAAATTTTATAAAGAAAATATATATATATACAAAGATGGATTTTGTGAGGGCCAGTCACAAAGAAGCTGGTCACAAAGGTCCTGAAATAGTGCATTTGTGAAGGCCGGCCACAAAAGTCTGCTTTTGTGAGGACAACCACAAAAAAATACCAATTTCAATTTTGGCCTTTGTGAGAGCTTTTTCCGTCATGTGAGGGTTTTATTCGGCCACAAAATAAGGTTTTTCTTTTAATGATCAACTTATATAGTTATCTAGTTAGTGTGGGTGTGTGTGATATACATTAATATGAATTTGTATTAAATAAAAAAAGATAAAATAATTAATATAGATACTATAGTATATGCATTAAGTTTATATTTTATAACTATAATTGTTTTTATAGATAGAATTATGTTTGTTCTTTGATGAAATATATATATATTTAAAACTAACATGTGAAAGTGACATATTTTTTTTGTTACATGAATTAATTTAACTAAATGTCATACAACTTGGTGTATGTATGTGAATTGTATATCATATAGATTGATACGTATAAAATAATATCATGTAGATTAATATGTATGCATATATTAAATTTATTTTATCAATTTTATTAATTATTAAAAATGTACTTTCTTAATCAAGATAGGAAATCTCAAACGTGTTCAATGTATGTTAATCAAATATATGTTAATCATTAGATTAGATTTTCAAGGACAAATAGTAAATATCATGAAATTTATTACATACTTGATAAAGATTTTTACATACAGAGAAAATTCCTAAAATCTTGTAAACATATTTTATTAATTATCACATGATTTTAATATATTCATTTATTTGGAATGAAGTATTTGCAATACACTGTATCTGTTCATAAATTTACAGTTCATACATTTATTATGGATATGTGTCCAACATTGTAATGGAGGGATGTTTGATTTTTACAAAAATAAAACTTGCCAAATTTATATTAATTGAAGCTACAATGTGGTGAATATAACGTGAGATAATAAATAATTTTTTTTTTATGAGAAAAAGTTTATGGTGGGAGATTATGTTTTCATCTAAAAAATTTAATATTCTTAAATCTACCATATAAAATGAAATAAATTAAAATAGCATGATGATTTTTATTTTATTTTTTTATGTAATTTTTATTTGAATAGTTGAATTTAGTTACTTATCCGAATTGAAATAAAATACATAGGAATAATTTTATGATAAAATAAAAAATAAAAACAATTCACCATAAAATTATTTTACAGACACCAACACCTTAAATAAAAATTAAAAATAATAAGCTACACAATTATTCAATGTCGTGACAAGTTTAGATTTTAGTGTATAATAACATTATACTAGCGATATATAATTTTTATTCTCAATATATAAAATAACCCAAAGAAAATAAATTTATTTATTAAAAGTTACAATTATATAATTACTTTATTTTTTATAAAGAAGATCATTTTTTAGTATATATTTATGTATATATATTGACTTTACAAATTTGCAAAATCAAAGTGAAGATATTTTTAAGAAGAGATATATAACATGATCGTTGGCAGAATAAAAACCCACTGATTAATTATAAAAAATAGATCGTTATGAAACTCGTTTCCATATTCACCAGTAATTTCTTTTCAAAACATAGTAGATAAAATTATTTTACATTTTTATCTATTAAAAATATTTTAAAAGAGTGTCAAGTAAAAAAAATATAGAAATAAATATATTTAGAAGGAAAAATATCTTCGAAAATTCTACACTTTTTCGCTTAAACGTTTTTTACGAACTTAGTTTTTCATAAATTCATAAATTATTTCCGCTCAAATGTTTTTATGGAATTCAGTTCTTCAAAAAATTTCAAATTCAAAATTCACTTCTTCACTTAAACGTTTTCTAGAAATCTAGTTCATAAAAAGTTAATAAGTATTTTTTTTTTTGTAACATAATTTAATATTTATTACTTTTTTTAATTCAAATTAAATGTAAAAAATAATAAGTTTTAAAATTTCAGAGGAACTATATCCTCATAAATCTTCCTCTAAAAATGGTTCCAAAAATGTTTAAAAAAAAAAGAAGGAACAACCATAATTTTTTGTGAGGACTATTAATTCAAGGACTAACCAATTGTCCTTCTGCATATGGATTATAATAAACCATTTAGATATCTATATTGCGTGTGTATCTCTAAGAGATCCAACGAACAATTTGAATTTATTGAGCAAAATAACTTCCTACAAATCAATTGACACTTGCATACAAAATAAGCAGCATATTGACCCAAAAAATATCTATCACCATATGAAAAAGAGGTTTTGAAAATATTAGACAATTTTAGAGTTGATTATATATATCTCAATTTGTTTTTAGACAAGTTTTAAATCAATTAGATCAGACCCAAGTCTATAATTGGTCCAATCGATTGAATCCTCAAATTTATAATTTAGTGATCATGCTACAAAATGTAAGGAGATACATTATCTTTTAAAGTTTTTTATCCTCTCAATGTGAGATTTGTTTATAGATATCGATCAGACAAAGACGAAGTGAATATTGCCCTCATCCCAAATTTGTAAGCATAAAAGGAATAAAATTGTTACTATATTAAAAAATTGTTATTATATGGACAAAACTCTAAAAGGTCAACAATTGTTTCCCTCTTTTTCTTTGATAAAGTTTTTGAATAAGAATAAGAATGGAGAAAAATAGGAGAAATGTAAAGTTTTTGAATAAGAATGGAGAAAAATAGAAGAAATGAATTAGAAATGAAATTGAGTTTTTAAGAGATGCTTGGAGCATGTGAGCTTTCATCTTTCCCACACTTGAGAGATGAGAGTTTCAACCCTTGTTGCAAATGCATCACTTATAAATTGTGAGACCTTTTATCCCAAAAGTAATTACTTTGAAAACTAAAGTGAACTATAAAAAAATTTGGATCAAATAAAATAGAAAAATAAAAATATTAAATCAGAATGTGAAATTAATAAATCAACAAAAACATTTCAAACTTTGAATATAAAGTCGATCCTAAAATAGTAAAAAAAAAATAAAAATGAGATGAACAAGATAGCAACACGACATAACATCTACAACTATCTATTGTGTTAATAATATCCTTATTACTCCTTAGCTTAGTCATTGACACCATCCTCTTCTAGTAGTGTGTTAAAAAAATAATACAACTATCTATTGAGTATGTAATAATTCAAATGCACTATTATAACAAACAATTAAAAAAATAATACAAACACATATGATAATATCAATTATGCATGACAATAAAATACTCAAAAGCAAAAAATTAGCTGAGTGTGTAATAATTAAAATGCACTATTATAACAAGCAATTAAACAAAATACAAACACATATGATAATATCAATTATACATGACAATAAGATATACAACCTAATTATCAAGTACTTTCTATGTTTGGATTTATCAAGATTCAAATTGATATGAGTAGAAAATCCACCTATTACTAACTAAAGTGTTTAACCAATCTTCAACAGATAGTCTTACTAGTGTCCCATTTCTACATAATATTATTCCTACCAAGAGTATCCAAAAAACTTATTTGATTATATATATATAAATTTCACAAACTATAAAGACGAAATATAACTTACTTTAAGTAAACGAAGATACTTTTTTCGTAATAAATCTCTTATCCATACTTTTTAGTATATACTCCTTAATATATACTATGTTAACACTCCCATGTCACACTTTCTAAAGTATCACATACAATTATTTTGACTCTTCTCAAACTATCAAAGTTTATCTAAAAATCATTTCATTCTAATAATAAATTTTAAAAATATGACAATTTCAAATCTTCTTCGTTATAACTAACATTTTCAGTTAATCCATGTCATTAGCAAAGTTTTATTAAAATTGTCTTGAAGTCTCTCAAAGAATAATTAAGAAAACTATAGGGCAAATGTTTTTATAATACATGTTGGAGAGTCCGTTCTCATAACAATTTTTTATGTACCCCTTTTTGGTGCTTTTGCCTCTTTTCATCTTTCTTTTTGTGGGGTGGGGGTTAGATCTATTTCCCTCAAACTTTTGTTATTTTCCATGTTTCTAATCTACTTTTAACTTTAAAAAAACATCTATGTTGACAACTTTTAGCATTAATGATTTAAAAAACCGGAACTAGTTTATATCATTTTATTAACACTCATTATTTTTTATGAATTTTAAATACTTTATGGGTACATTTAGAAATCCTTCACAATATCTTGTGTGACATGGTATATTACAACAATACAAATTACATTCAAATCTCATAATATAATTTATTTATTATATTATATTTAGTCACAATCATTAATTATTCATTTTTAATTAGAGCTTCTATCGAAGTCCATTAAATAATTGATGGATAAATTCATAACTCAAATGTTGTTCATGATATGTAAATCTTGAACAAATTTAGAGCAATAATGATGATGTCATTAGCAAGATTTTACTGAAGTTGTCTTATGTCTAAAAAGAAAAAAAAATCAAAAAAGCCAAGAGCGCACATATATTTACAAAATATCTATTGTTCTCCTAACAACTTTTAATGTAACCATTTTTATGCTTTTGCCTTTTTTCATTTTCTTCTTTTCTTTTTTCCTGAGTTAGGGCTATGTCCCTCATACTATTGTTATTTCCCATTTTTTTAATCTACTTTTAACTTCAATATTTTCCATCTTTTTAATCTACTTTTAGCTTAAAAAAACTCTACGATGACAACTTTTATACAATTAATGATTTATAAAAGTATAAATAGTTTTCTAAGACAATGGTAGCAATCAATGGATAAAAGTGATAGAAACTGAAAAAGGTATAACTAGAAGTAAAATAAGTTTTACCAAAAATATGTATTGCCTTTATTAATATCTAGCATCCATAAGGGAACTCTACGTCTATCTATTCATTTTTTCTATTGCATTAAAGGGTATTATTCATGAATAGTAATTTGTTTTGTAATTTCCACTTTAAATAAAATGAGTGAAATTGACTAAGTACAAAAGTTAAATAAAGAATGAAAACCAATAGCACAAAAATAGATTCTAAATTTTATATTTGGAATAGTTTTTATTTAAAATATTGAATTTTGAAAATGGAATAAAAGAAAGATATTGAAACATATATAGAAGAAGATTAAAAATAAAAATACAAATAAAAAGAAAAATGAAAAATAAAAGTAACATGCGTTTATATGTCGTGAACAATCACATCTACAAATTGTCAAAAAAAAACTTCCTTGCAGTAATTGTTTAGCTTGAGATAGAATTTAACCCAAAAAACTTTAAATAACTTTGAAGGATAAATTAAGAGTAAAATAGGCCACATAGAACAAAAAAAAAAAAAGGCTATTTCCGTTGTATAGTATAGATATATAAAATAATAATAAAGTAGATAAAATTTTATAAATTTTAAATATTTTATAATTACAATACATATTATATACACGTCTCAAATTTAATTTATTTATTATGTTGTATTTTGATTCAAATAACTTATATTTGTTTTGGGCTAGACTCATGCTAATATAAGTTGGGCCCAACACGAATTTAGATAAACTCAACACAATTAGATAGCGTTATAGAATCTACTCGAAGCTAGGACAAGTCACCTACGAAGATGGAATTCAACGTTGCAATTCATCTTAATTCACCTGGATTTTCAATCATGACTACAAGATGGACCAAGAGGAAATTCAATGATGGTGAATATAACTTCTTACGAGCCACTTGATGGCAATGTTGTCGATTACGACCACTAGATTACGCTCACTTTCTTTTAATTATATGGATACGCCTCCGTCATCAAAGGAACGTCTCCCCACTATAGTGATTACAATGAGAACCTCCTAGAAATCCTATAAAGAGTTAATATACAAGCAAGACTTATTAAGTCACAAAGATACACGTAAATTATAATATAAAATGTCTCTCATTATCCAGAGAATATTTACGTAGTCGTTAGAGTGTGTGTAGATGCATTCTCCGCTATCTGTTACTTCCCGACACAACCAAAGTCAAACTCTTGTGTTTAGTCTCTCAAATACTTAATAATATTTAATCACAGTTAATAATTATTCATGTTAAACTGGATATTATTGAAATTTTCTGGAGTAGTTGAATTTTGCAAGACATATGTTCCTACACTAGTTATGATTGGTCCCATATGAAAATAAATTTTACAAATAGTTTATTGAATATTGATTAGTTAAATAAATAACTAATGGATATGAAAGTGGATGTAATGATATTTATGCTCACAAGTATTTGTAAACTTGTTAACAAATTAATAAAATTACTAAATTTTGTTTATGTGTCAATATATTAATACTTTTGTATGATTAATTTTTATAATGCATTATTATTAAGTGTCAATATTTTTATATTTTTATATATTACTACTTACTTGACAAAAGAAAAAAAAAATTGTAAACAATTACTTTTTATTTAAAAGATAATACTCACAAATATTCACAAATACTTAAAATTCTTATAACCTTCCATTTTTATTCCATACCATGCAAATATTACCTTGGATACACATTCTCTGTGTATTTGTATGTACACGTATGGAAAAACAGTACTAATTAAATTTTGTAGGATTTTTGTGTCTACCGAACACTTTATGATTCATAAATTCACTTTTAAAAATAAAATTAATTATAGTTTTTATATTTTTATTTTTATTAGTTTAAGAAATTGTTTTTATTTTTTATTTTAAAAGTTAATAGTTTTGATTAATATCATATAACTTTTAACTAAAAAATGACGATTTAACGTATTTTAAATAATGTAAAATACAATTTCATAATATAGAATTATATAAATATATTAATTATCCACATGTCATTAATTAAATTACAAATATAAAAAATTTCTAAAGTTTAAAGTTAAGTTTTGCGATGTACTATTCTAATTTTACACATGTATTAATCATTATATATTATGGTATCATATAACAAGTTATTTAAAATACATTAAAATCATAATTTTTTTATTTAAAAATAAAAAAATGAATCAAAATTATTAATTTTATAGTAAAAGACTAATTTTATGAATTAATTAAAATAAAATGACTAAAATTATAATTAAATATTTTCAATTAAACGATCAGTAAAGAAAGAAAGTAAAATATTTTAGAAGCAAAGGTGTGAAAAGTAATTCCCAATGTGACAGGCCATTTTGAATCGATTTTGGGTCGGGCCTAAAGATAGAAGCCCATAGGGTAAATATGTAAAACCAAACTCTGAAATTTATAAGATTTTTATAGGGTTACGATTGCACCTTCAACCCTAACACCTGCAGAGAATCGATATCTCGACGCAGCCATGGGAAGGAGTAAGCACTAAAAACCTATCATCTTTTGCTAAATAATCGTTTTCCATTTCGTTTCTATTCTATTACGTTGAATTCCGTTGTTTATTTATCTTTAAGTTGAGGTTGCTTAGGGTTTTCTGAAAACTTGTGTTTATATTTTTTCTTATTCGCTAGTTGAATTCCCTGTTTATACTTGTGTTTATGAAATTGATGAGGTTGTTTACACGTTGATTTGTGGTTGCTGCGAATTGAATGCAAATAGTAGTTGTTGATTGGTTGCCGATCTAAGATGTTTTTTTAGTTGTTTAAAATTACTTGATTGATGATTTTTGGGATTTCCTCGCAAATGATTTGATTTTAACGATATTTTATCATTAAATGCTTGTAAAGCTTGTTTTCTCAGTTGTATATTGGTAGACGGAGTTCAAATCCCCTTGCAGGCAGTTAATATATGCAAAATTTATCTGCATATTTTCCGAATGATTAAAATTAGGTTTTTATTCAGAGTATAAAAACTAATGATAAAATATATGTTTCAAGTTTGACTGCTGCTTTTTTATTTAGGTGCGACTGTTATATCAATTATTGATGGTTTCTAGAATCTGACCATTCTTTATAGTGTTATGTGTTCTTTCAAAATCCACTCGATTTTATCCTGTGGTGGTGCTTTTAAATTAATACTTTTTTGTGCCATTAAATGTTACTTTGATTTTTGGACTTTCTATTGTTCGCATTGTATCCATTATATGGAGTCCCTTGTAAATTGCTATTATTCTGTCTGAAATCGCAATCTGACATTTTGTTGTGCTTTCTAATAATTATGTTTTTGAATGAACTGGTGTTTTTGTCTGTTCTACTATTGGTTGGATGTTAACTGTGAATTGTGTTTGATTTAGGACCTGCCAGGTGTTACCGACAAATTAAAAACAAGCCATACCCTAAGTCACGGTTTTGCCGTGGTGTTCCTGATCCAAAGATCAGAATTTATGATGTTGGTATGAAGAAGAAGGGAGTTGATGAGTTTCCCTTCTGTGTTCATCTTGTTAGTTGGGAGAAGGAAAATGTTTCAAGTGAGGCACTTGAAGCTGCTAGGATTGCTTGCAACAAGTATATGTCTAAATTTGCCGGAAAGGATACATTCCACTTGAGAGTCAGGGTACATCCATTCCATGTTCTCAGGATTAACAAGATGCTTTCATGTGCTGGAGCTGATAGGCTTCAGACAGGTATGAGAGGTGCTTTTGGAAAGCCACAGGGAACTTGTGCTAGAGTTGCTATTGGGCAGGTCCTTCTTTCAGTCCGCTGCAAGGACAGCAATAGCCATCATGCTCAGGAGGCCCTTCGTCGTGCCAAGTTTAAGTTTCCCGGGCGTCAAAAGATCATCGTCAGTAGGAAGTGGTATTATTTCTTCACCTAAATATGAATAGTTTCTTCTCCACAATATCGCAATTTGATGTTGAATACTGATCCATATCCATTATAGATTTGAATCTACATAGGCTTTTTCTTTTGTGCATGGTTTAACTCTTGTTATTGTTGTTTTAAATGTTTGTTCAGGGGATTCACCAAGTTTAACCGTACTGACTATCTGAAGTACAAGTCAGAGAACAGGATCATGCCTGATGGTGTGAATGCAAAGGTATTGCAAACCTAATTGTGCATGCATATAGATTTTGTCATGTCTAGCGCATTCAATGTTTCTTAACACCAATTCTGATTGTGATAATAGTTAGGAATGAATGAAGGCATGTTTCTGTTTTCAGAATGATGTGTTTTGTGTATTCAACCAGTTTTTCTTCATGTAATTGTGTATGAAATTGCACTTTCAATTAACAAGTTTCTTTGTGGTTTTGCAGCTTCTTGGGTGTCATGGACCATTGGCTAACCGTCAACCAGGAAGAGCTTTTTTGAATGCCAGTGTTAATGCTTAGGCTTGTCTTTACAAAGGAATATTAGTGTTTGGGTCGGATTTGTTTTGAAAGAGTGAATTTGAATTTTATGTTGTCTGCACATTATATTATAATAAGACTGAGCTGGGTTAATTTTCTTTTTGCAAACTACCCTGAATGGATATGTTATATTTTGATGATGGTTCGATGTCTCCATTTTAGCAATTGATTTTGGATGATACTTCAACACACTCGTTATAATTGATTCATGGTTTTAAAGGTACACATTGGCCCTGTAAATTGATCACTTTACATATGATAGTGTTTTTCAACAATCACCAAAAAAATATTGTTCCGATAGTTATAGATGATGTAGGTGTAATTGATTATCCTCAATCAGCATATCTAGTTTATGTTAGTTTCTAGCAGCTACGTAAAGCCTTTCCCTATCGTAGCATGAATCAGTTATAGTCTTCTAAGTGATATCTATATTTTATTCTCATTATAAGTCATCAAGTGCTATATATCTTTTATTCTCATTATAAGTCATCAAGTGTTATATATCTTTTATTCTCATTATAACCACTTCTACTAATAGCCAATTTCAATGCTAAATATTTGGCATGCCCTATTAACACTACTATCCTTCAATGTGAATTAATTTCTCTACATTCTTTTGTCAAATTCCAAGTTTCACTTAAATATTATGTGGCACTTATTATGCTTTCCTATTTGGTAGTAAGTACCTTTTTATTTTGAAAATAGAAATGAGGTTGTTTTAGATTAAAATTGAAAGCATATAAGAATTTTTTTTTAATTAAAATTGTATTAAATTCAAAATTTTCAATAATTTAATAGGAATTTCAGCTTATCAACATTAATTTTGTTTATGACTTTTCACAAGCACAAAGGACATTACAAATTAGTTGGTTAATTTAGTGTGAGTGAATGCAAATTGCCAAATTTTAAATGTAAAATCGATTAGACAAACATTTGAAAGTTGATAAATAACTCAAACTTAAGAATCACTTGACTCACATAGACAAGAAGGATTGAGACTCAACAAATAATTAGATGAACAAATAATTGAGACTCACAATTTAATTTAGTTTTTTCATTAAAAAACCGTCCATTTGAAAAATCAGTGACCCTTTGCAAAGTCACACATTTTCTTGTACTAATATATCCAACAAATGAATTCCTAACCTTAAATAGTTAAGGAAAATAAGAGAATTTATAGAATCAAATGTGACACAGGATGTGGTACTTTGATTGATAAAATGGTAGAAATGCATACAAGTGATGAGGGACTAAGTGAATAAAGACTCTTTAAATTTATTCTAGAGATAGATCTTTTAGCCATATTTTGTTAGTCTTTTTCACTACTTTAATTATGTGTTTGATGTAGTCATTTTGGTGTATGTGGACATCAACTTACATAAGCATTTTATAGTGTGATGAAAGGAGTCAATAGAGAAAATAATGTTTTAATTTTAATTTGTTGTTTTTCTAATTTTCATAGTTTTGATAATCTTAGTAGAAAAGAGGGTAATTAGAAAAAGTATAGTAAAAAAATTATAAGAAATTGTTGGAGAAAGCGTTTAAAAAAATTATGAATTAGAAAAATTAAAAGAGGGAAAAATCAAAAGAGGAAAAATTAAAGTAAAATACAACACACACAAAATCACTATAACATATATATCGGCTTTTTTACTGAGGTGGAATATATTTGCACACGTGAAAAAATTACTATGAGGTGACAATAATAGAATGAGGAGATTTGTTTTAATATAGATATAATAGATACACTTTTGCTCTTTTAATGAAGATATTATTTATAATATTTTCTCTTATTTTTAAGAGTTTAACGCCCATAACTTAGAGAATATTAATTCATAATTGTGAATAATTACAATATACTTTATTTTTACTATGAATTTTAATCAAAAAACACTATATTAACTAATCATCATAGTAAAGAGACATTGGTACTCTAACAAAAAATTTGGTTTTTTTTTTCTTCTAGTTTTCTTGGTTTTTTTTTCAATTTTTGATTATATATTTCTCGAATTGTTTGGTTTTTTTCTTCTTCTAGTTTTCAATTAGTCTTAACTGATTTTT
>JBBPBS010000738.1:9950683-9984314 GCA_037974835.1 Cicer judaicum
TTTTTACTGATCTTTCTTGTTTTTTTTTTTGGTATTTTACTAGGAAATTTTTTAGTTTTCACATGTAATAATTTGATATTTTATGGAATTCTTTTCTTCATATTTTTTAATCAATTTTAATATTTAAATATTATTTATTTTATGAATATAATTTATATATTTAAATATAATCTGATGTGGCAATAATTTTTAATTAGCAAATATTACATAATATTAAACTATACCACATAAACATAATTTATAAATGATAAATCTAATTTTAAAAATTGAGAAAATTAAGAGACAAAAATTGATGATTTAGAATAGGGGCACCAAAATTCAAAAATTGTTAAAACATGAGAATTAAAACCGCATTTCATCCTAACTTTTACTACACGATCTAATTGCTTTCTTTCTTGTAGGAAGTGAAACCAAATCCCAAGTGTCATTATGCTCAAGAGTCATCATTTCCTCCTCCATAGTCTGTCTCCAACCATTAATAACATTTGAAAGAGATTTCGGAATGGAAATAGAATCTATGTCGACAACAAAGGATTTAGAAGTATATGACAAAAGAACATAAGACACATAAGAGGATATAGGATAGGTAC
Organism: Cicer judaicum; assembly: GCA_037974835.1. Classification (NCBI taxonomy): domain Eukaryota; kingdom Viridiplantae; phylum Streptophyta; class Magnoliopsida; order Fabales; family Fabaceae; genus Cicer; species Cicer judaicum. The sequence continues at coordinate 9,951,274 of JBBPBS010000738.1, forward strand.
CAATAAGTTTACCTATGTGTGTGGCAATTGGAAGATGAAGTGTAGGATTTGTAGGCACTGGATGGAGCAGAGGTTTAGTATCTTTTGGGCAAGCCTCACTTGATATATGTTTGGGACGACGATATTGGAAGTGATATATAATTCAAATGCAGAAAAACGGAGAATGTTCTGCAGAACAGAGAAAGTAGAAAACCAGAACAGAGAAAGCAGAAAACCAGAAAACGGAGAATGTTCTGCAGAAGTAGAAAAATCAGAAAACCAGAAAACGGAGACTGATTAACGTTCTCTGTTTTCTGCAGTTTTGTATAAATAAATTTTTTCTGTTTTTTCTCTGTAATTTCAGTTGTAATTCAATTTTGTTAAGTTGCAGATCCCAATATTGTTGTAACTGAAAATACTCTCTTCCATAATCTCTCTTTTTTCTCCATCATCTTCTCCAAACCACAATTTTCAATTATTGATTTTCACCATTGATTCACCCTCCACTCTTGATTGTGTTCCAACATTTGGTATCAAGAGCCAGGTTCAGATCCAATTTCCGCTGCAAACATGTCTGTTTCCAATGACAAAATCCCTACCAACCTTCCGATTCTTGATTCGAAGAATTATGACAAATGGTACAAACAAATGAAAGTTTTGTTTGGATATCAAGATGTTCTTGATATGATTACCGATGACATTACTCCTCTTGGTGAAGAGGCTACAACAGCTCAACAAGCGAAATTCAAGGAAGATAAGAAGAAAGACTACAAGGCCCTCTTCTTGATTCATTCTTGCGTCGATAGTGACAACTTCGAAAAGGTTGGCGATTGCGACTCGGCGAAGACAACTTGGGGTATCCTTGAGAAAGCTTATGCTGGTGCAGATAAGGCGAAGGTGGTGAGGTTACAAACTCATAAGCGGCAGTTTGAGTTACTTTAAATGGAAGACAAGGAAACGATTAACGATTACGTGACGCGTGTGACACGCTTGGGGAATCAAATGAAGTCTTGTGGTGAAGCCGTTTCCGAACAGAATTTTGTGTCGAAGGTATTGCGTTCTTTAACACCAAGATTCGATAATATTGTGGTGGCGCTTGAGGAATCGAAGGATCTCAAGACGACGACGAAAGATGAACTTCAAAGTTCATTGGAAGCCCATGAACAAAGGATGGACGAAAGAGGAAACGATAAAGCCAAAATGGAAGTTGCTTTGCAAGCCCATTTCAACGAGAAGAATAAGAAATCGAAAGGGAAATGACCTTCTAGAGGAAAGAAAAATTTCTAGAATTTTGATGAAAAAGAGTCACAAAATTCAAGGAAATGTGAGGGCAGTTCCAAAGGTGGTGGTCAAGGCAACTACAAGCCGTTCGAAAAAAGTACCAAGAAGTATTACAATTGTTAAAAGCTTGGGCATTTCGCAAGAGAGTGTAGAGCGAAACCAAAGGAGAATCATGCGAATGAGGCTAAGGTTGCTAGACAAGACGAGAATGATGATAACTCAGTTCTTGTGATGATCATGGAAGAGAACTACGACATTAAAGAGGTGCTAGACAGTAACTGTAACAAGAGGAAGTTGCTGGACAACAACTATTGCAATGCAGAAAAATATGCAAAAATGCATTCGGAGAAAAGTGCAACGGTAACAGTTCGAGATGGAGTCCAAGGGAGAAATGAGTGGTACTTGGACTCAGGTTGTTCGACACATATGACAGGAAGAAAGGATTAGTTCGTGAAGATCAATCAAGCCACGCGAAGTAGAGTGAAATTCGCGGATGATACGACATTAGCAGTCGACGGTGTCGGTGATGTTTTAATCATGAGAAGGGATGGTGGTCATTCCTTGATTAAAGATGTGTTGTACATTCTAGGAATCAAGTGTAATCTCTTGAGTATTGGCCAATTGCTTGAGAGGAATTACATGATTCGGATGGAAAACAAGGTTTTGCGCGTTTTGGACCAAAACGGTGTTTTGATCCTTAAGGCTCATATGGCTGCCAATAGGACTTTCAAGATTGAGTTGGAAATCATGGAGCATAGGTGCTTAGCTACAACGGCAAGTCGTGATGAGTGGTTGTGGCACTACCGTCTTGGACACTTGAATTTTCGAGATCTTGACGCGTTGCAAAAGTATGAGATGGTGACCGGACTACCTAGTATCAATGTTCCAGCTGAGATATGTGAAGACTGTGTACAAGGGAAGCAACACAAAAATAGTTTCAGCAAATATGCAGGTCATAAGACCAAACATCATCTTGAGGTGGTGTATTCCGATGTGTGCGGACCGATGCAAGTCAATTCGTATGGAGGTAATCGATACTTTGTCACATTTATCAATGATTTTAGTAGGAAGTTGTGGATTTATCTCATAAAGAGGAAGGATGAGGTGTTTGAGGTGTTCAAACGATTTAAATCCATGGTTGAGCGGCAAAGTGGTCACAAACTCAAAATTCTCAAAACCGATGGCAGAGGCGAATTTACTTCGAGTGAATTTAGGAAGTGTTGTGATGATGAGGGTATAGTGCGTGAGGTTGTACCACCCTATACGCCTCAGCAAAATGGCGTGGCCGAGAGAAAAAATCGGACAATTATGAACATGGTGCGTAGTATGTTGAAAGGGAAGAATTTGCCGAAAGAGCTTTGGGGAGAAGTTGTTGCTACAACTACTTATGTGTTGAGTAGGTGTCCTACAAAGAAACTGGAAAAGGTGACTCCAGAAGAGGTATGGTCTGGATTCAAACCAAATTTGAGTCATTTGCGCGTTTTCGGTTCGGTAGCATTTCGACATATTCCGGGACAGCTTTGAAAGAAGCTTGATGACAAGAGTGAAATGATGTTGCTTGTCGGATATCATCCTACTGGAGGCTACAAGTTGTTTGATGTGAGTAGCAAGAAGATCGTAATTAGTCGAGATGGATGAGATACGACAGTTTGACAGCAGAAAACCTGCCATATCAGTTTAGGAAATCGATTTCTGCCACGAACATCAACATCTTGGAGCTGTTGGAACTGTTTTTTGTGAGGTGGAAATCGATTTGCTGCAGGAAAATTGGAATTTTCAGCCTGTTGAAGGTGCTGTACAGCAACCTTTCAGAACCGAAACAATTGAATCAAGTAGACGACTAACAAGGCAAAGAGGATTTCCTCAAAGACTCCGTGATTGTGAATTATTCCGAGATAGCGAGATCAACAATGAGGGTGATCTTATTCACTTCGCTCTAATGGTCGAATCCGAACCGGTGAATACGGATGAGGCATTAAGCGATCCAAAGTGGATGTGTGCTATGAAGGAAGAGCTGGAATCAATTGAAAAGAACAATACATGGATGTTGGTTGATTTACCGAAAGGTAAAAAGGCTATTGGTGTGAAATGGGTCTACAAAGTGAAAGCGAATCCGAAAGGTGAAATAATCGAGCATAAAGCTCGATTAGTTGCAAAGGGATTTTTGCAAAAGGAAGGGATAGATTTTGATGAGGTGTTCGCACCGGTAGCAAGGCATGAAACCATCCGGTTAGTTGTTGCGATAGCTAATAACAACAGTTGGCCGTTATATAAAATGGACGTCAAATCGGCATTTTTGAATGGTCCACTTGATGAGGAGATCTATGTTGGACAACCACCTGGTTTTGTGATTCAAAATCAAGCAGCAAGGGTCTACAAGTTAAGGAAGGCACTATATGGTTTGAAACAAGCTCCAAGAGCTTGGAACAAACGCATAGATGGTTTTCTTATAGGCATTGGTCTCAAGAAGTGTGTATCCGAACATGGTGTTTATGTGAAGTCGGATGCAAGCGAAGGAGTAATCATACTTTGTATTTATGTGGACGACTTATTGATTACGGGTAGTTGTGAAAGTTACATTTCAAAGTTCAAAGAAGAGCTTATGAGGGAGTTTGAAATGACTGATCTTGGCACAATGAGGTATGCAATGGAGATCCAAAAGACAAAGTTGGGGATGCTCATGCATCAAAAGAGGTATGCAATGGAGATCTTGAAGAGGTGTGATATGGAGCATTGCAATGCTACCACAACACCAACTGAGGCACGTTTACAACTTTCCAAGAGTGAAGATGAGCAAGATGTGGATCATTGCGTTACTTGTGCAATACGCGGCCAGATTTAGCGTTTAGTGTCGGTATTGCAAGTAGGTTCATGGAAAGGCCGAAGGTATCACACTTAGCAGCAGTTAAGAGGATACTTAGATATGTGAAAGGTACTCTTGGCTGTGGAATTTTATTTCCTGCAAATTACATGGGCAAAAGTTGCGAATTACTCGGATACACCGACTCCAATTGGTGCGGAGATAAGGACAATCAGAAATCAACGGCTGGTTATGTCTTTATGTTCGGAGGGGCACCAATCTCTTGGTGTTCTAAAAAGGAGCCGGTGGTTGCTCTCTCTTCCTGCGAGGCAGAGTATATCGCAGCTTCGTTATGTGCATGTCAAGCTGTGTGGTTAGTGAACCTGCTGCGTGAGTTGGACAGCAACACGAGAGAAGCTGTTTTGCTGTTGATGAACAATTTTTCAGCCATCAACCTTGCTAAGAATCCCATAGAACATTGGAGGAGCAAGCATATTGAGATGAGGTTTCACTATTTGAGGGAATTAGTGAGTTCCGGACAGTTACGTTTGGGTTACTACAGAAGCGAAGAACAAGTTGCAGACTTGTTGACGAAAGACGTTACGAATGAGGTTTTCAAGAAGCTTGTGATGAAGCTAGGCATGAAGAATGGAGAGTATTTGAATTAAGGTGGTGTATTGGAAGTGATATATAATTCAAATGTAGAAAAACGGAGAATGTTATGCAGAACAGAGAAAGCAGAAAACCAGAAAATGGTAAATGTTCTGCAGAAGTAGAAAAACCAGAAAACGAAGACTGATTAACGTTCTCCGTTTTTTGCAGTTTTGTATAAATCAATTTTTTCTGTTTTTTCTCTGTAATTTCAGTTGTAATTCAGTTTTGTTAAGTTGTAGATCCCAATATTGTTGTAACTGAAAATACTCTCTTCCATAATCTCTTTTTTTTCTCCACCATCTCCTCCAAACCACAATTTTCAATTATTGATTTTCACCATTGATTCACCCTCCACTCTTGATTGTGTTCCAACAGACGAGAATATGTTTGCTCAAAGAACTTGAAACCTATAGCAATAGGAGTTGAATGACTTTAGTGGTTAATGGTCTAAATTAAGAAAGAATCACCTGACTCGCATAGACAAGAAGGATTAAGACTCAGCATAAAATGAAAGATCTTTAAAGAATAACACATTAGTAGAAATAAAATGGTTAGATAGATTTAACACATGTCTTTTGTGTCATAGACCTATTCCATAAAGTTTCTTCATTCATCTTTAAATCCTTTATTTGTCTCAATTATTATCTTTAGATCCTTTGTATATGTTATAAAACTATAGGTTTACATTTATCTATTTGTTGAAATTTAAGTTCTGACCAACATATTTAGAGGTCTAAAATAAGACTTTAAAGATTAACATTTTAATGAAAAAAAACTATCACTTATAAAAACTAAATCAAATCAAATTTGTTATATTATAAATAAATTGAGTAAACTAAGTTGGAAGAACATCTATAATTAATTTGTTATATTATATATTTCTAAATAAATTGACATTTTCCAAAGCTTTTTTTAGCCAAAATTTTGATGTCTAAAATTCAAGTTTAATCTCTTTGGCCCTTGAGTTAGCCTTGTAAAAATTGTTCTTTTGTTTTTAATAGTGAAATTATTTTCGTTGACAGTGGTCAACTTAATGTATCTACATTTTATTTTAGTATTTTTTTTATTCTCCTCTTTTTATGTTAATAGAAATTGATCTAAGTGAATATTAGAAACTTTAAATTAATTGTTACAATTATAATCAAACTAGTTTTTATACCTAGCATTAGTATTAAAAACTAAGAACGTAATTTGATATTTACTGTAAATTTTAATTAAAACATATTAGAAATGGACGCTAACATATATTTAGCGTCGGTTTGAAATGTTCACTGCTACTATCTAACGGTATTTTAGTGTCCACTCATTGCTACTATCCGATGCTATTTTACTGTTTGCAGAGGTGATGCTTAATCTAAATCAAAAAATAGTATTGAAATTTTATAATATTAAAAAAGTGGTTTTGAAATTTTGTAATATTGAAATTAATTGTTACACTAATGATTTGGCTAACTAAAAAAGTAAATTATGATATATCAGTAATTAAATCGAACATCTATAGAATGTAATATTCAAGATGTTAAATTAATATATCAATTAGTAGTTAATAATGAAGTGGTTTTTGTAATTGTAATTTCCTGAAAAATGAGAAGAAGTAAATTACTTAAAGATGAAAAATTATAATATTTCAATACAACATCGTCCATTTACGTATTTAAAGGCTTAATTTAAGTGTCTAAAAGAAAATTATTATAATCAGTGTACCTTATTAATTAATTGCTATTAAGACATTACCAGATTCATGGAACGTGATTTGTTGACGATGTCCATTGCTTTTATTTTGTTATCAACTTGTTCATATAAATAAGAGCAGCATCGCGTTGGGTAAATAAGAGGTAAAATCCCTTCATATTTTAGAAACCAATTTATTTAAGTTGAGTTATACTTCAGTAAACTAAAATAGACGAAGGTGACATAGAAGTGTCAAATAAACAAATTAAGAGAAAATCAAATTATTTACAAATTTGATATAAAGAAGAGTATTATGTTCTTACTTGTACAATTTTCCCAAAGGTGCAACAATATGATGATAAAATGAGAACATGCCAATAAGTTAAATTCACAAAGAAAAGAAAACCATAAGTAAGTAATCACTAGTCAAGCACTTCTAAAATTGCAATAATCAAATACCATGTTAAACTCACAAAGAAAACCATAAGAAAATATACAAAATTTGATGATAAAGGTGGAGATGTGAACAAGACTAAGGAAGATAAATTCGCTACTATGATGACATAGTCTAGTAAAAGATCAAACATATAGCAAGTGTGTTATTGTAGGCAATGATACCTTTTTATATTTGCAACCTCTAAGAGACTTATCTTGCTACTTCAACCTTTGATCTCTTAATTACATGCTAATAACTCCTTACGATTTGATATTATAGGCTTATGTTTTGATATTATGTTTTGATATTATAGGCTTCTAATATTTTTCTCGAAAATTTGTGTTGTGCTTTAACAGATAATTGTTGTCAATAAACACATTTTTCTTACTATATATTAAATATGATTTGTTCTAATCATAATGTTCTAAAGTTATTAATCTAGTTTTATAACAGATCATCAATCATTATCTAAAAAGAAGTCAAGTGCAAACTAATACTCACATGTAAAGGATCATGTAAATCTACACAAATTCATTGGTACATCTAAAGATATAAGTTTGTAAATATGCATGCATGTATTATTTCTTCAGCAATAGAAAATTTAAGCTTTTGGTTTCAATCCGTTTATGCATCTGTATAGGTAGTAAACATGTGAAAAATCTAACTTATGCTAACCATATTATTTGATAGATACATCAAGTTGTGCAGCCTAGGACACTTCCATAGATGCTAAATGTTATTTTAAAATTATGGATTACATAGTTTAGTTCAGTAACTCAAAATTGTTTAATAGTTATTGAAAAGGCAACATTGAAACATAGAAATGAAGAAAAATATAATATGATTGGGGATAAATTAAGAAATTAAATTTTTTAATAAAATTGAATTAACCTAATTTGAAAACAATGGTAGCATATGTCAATTAGTAATTCAATCTTGTAGCAGCGTACAAAGAAATGGACACCATAAAACTTAATGTTGGATTCAAGTTTTGCATTTAGAATTTTGATATTAACAAAAATATTTTATGAAAAAAATAAATTTGATTTCAAAGAATATGAAAAAGAAAATTAATGTAATTGAAGAAAATCTAAAATAAAATTTGATTCTAAATTAAAATTGATGAAAATCTAAAATAAACTTTGATTCAAATTTATAATTGAAGAAAATCTAAAATAAGATTTGATTCAAATTTATAATTGATGAAAATCTAAAATAAGATTTGATTGATATTTATAATTGAAGAAAATCTCTGATGAAGTTGAAAAGAAGATATGATTAATATTTAATGAAGATTTGAAGAATATTTGATCAACATTTAATGAAGATCTAAAGAATATTTTATCAATATATTAAAGAAGAGAGATGAATTTGAAATTAATAAATAAATAACAAAATTAATTATTAATTTTGAGATGAAGTTAATTGCAAACACAACTCTATTAATTTAGAATATTAATTATTGTTGAAATTTTGGACACAAGTTAATAAATCGATTGTTTATAATAAATTCGATTATTAATGATAAATGCACAAGATTTACTCTAAAATAAATTATAAAAATCAAGATAGAGAGATGAATTTGAAAATAATAAATAAACAACAAAATTAATTATTACTTTTGAGTTGAAGTTAATTGCAAACATAACTGTATTAATTTAGAATATTAGTTACCGCTGAAATCTTGGACACAAGAAAATAAATCAATTGTTAATAATAAATTTGATTACTAATAATAAATGCAAAAGATTTACTCTAAAATAAATTTAAAAAAAAGATTTTATTACCTTTGAATTTGATTAATTCCCGCCAGAGAGCGCCTATTACTTGTGATCCAAACAAGGATTCTTCAGTTTAATTTGTTACCTTTGAAAGAAAAACCCTACAAGTTACATATAAATTTGGACAATTACCCTCTATTCTTGTATTCACGCTAATTGATCCAACACATTTACATTCTTCTTGTCTTATTCAGAGCTTTTATTTCTGTTTCTTCCTTTTCTGGTTTGATCACCGCCATCAACACTCACCGCACAGCTGTTTGTTCTTCCGCCACTGATCGGTGGTTCAGCCAACTAACGAGTCACCTGAAGTTTCTCTTTTCATCAACGCCAAACACTTCGTCGTTTGGGTAGGTTTTCTATTTTTTTATAGAAAAGGTTTTCGCATTTTTGTTTAATTTCTTTATCGTTAAATACTAAAATTATATTATTTATAACCCTCACTTGTTCTTATTTTTAATTGCTAATTGTTTTTTTTATATATATATTTTCAGTGCAAAAAATAATTACTTTCATATAAATGGAGAACCAACATTCTCATGCAATAAGAGCAACAGAAATAATTGAAGAAATCAATCTTTTACCATGGAGTGTTGTTTTTTATAATACTATACGAGACGGACCTTCTATTCTTGATCAAAACAACATCAATGATATTAGAGAGGTTTCAAAGACAAGAACAAATTTTGAAACTAGTCACAATCTTCCAATAATAGAAATTGATGAAGGAATGATAGAGTTTGAACAAATGACATGTTCTATATGTCTTATAGAATTATTAGTTGGGTCAAAAGCAGTTGAGTTGTCTTGTTGTCATATGTATCACGACGATTGCATTATAAAGTGGTTAGATATATCTAACACATGTCCTTTGTGTCGTTGCTCTATTTCATGAAGTCCTTTTGTTCATCTTTAGATTCTTTATAGTTTAAATTTAACTATATATCAACAATTTAATGCATATATATACCTTCTTTTAATGTTTTTATTTTTGTTTCTTCTTCTTGTTTATGTTAATATAAACTAGATATTAACTAGCACACAATTCAATAATCGGCGTGAATTAAACTTGAAAATCAATTCATTAATATGTTGTGGTATTAGAGTTAAAATATAAGATGATGATGAAATAAAAAAAGGAAATAATATTTGTATTACAAGTTGGAGATGCAATGCAAGTGGAACTTATGCATTATGTTTGCTTGAAAGATCAGTTTCAACTTTATTTTTGTCTTGTGAAATTTGTTGGGAAGGTTTTCTTCTGCCATCCTGGTTGGGCAAAATGAATCGTTGAGTTTATCACTTTTGTGTATAGGAATTGCTCCCTCATTTTCAAAACAGAAGTCGCTTTAGAAATTTAAAAAAAAAAAAAAAAAAAAACCATTTTTTGACTGTCACTTTTATGTTCAAGACAATAAATTAGTTTTTTTATTTATTTAAATTTTACCTTAATGTGTACTCTACTCTAAGTCACTATACTACACAATGCTATGTATTTATAAGAATGTCAATGCTTAATAGGGATTTTTATTTTATAAAATTACTATTCACATTTATTTATTATTTTAATGTGTGGAAAAAAATCTTAATGACTTTCATTTTGAAATGGATGTAGATGTCTAAAATATAATGGTATTGGTATTCATTCCATATTTTCTAAGTCTTACTTCTAGCTTCTTGGTGGTAGTGTTGGTGTTCTTGTAAGAGTGTCGAGTCAAGAAGTTAGATCAATAGCATTCCATGAGTATTCTACTTAGGATGAACCCAACAAAGGCTTGCAGATATATGACACTAATAAAGGTAGGGTTGATGGTTTGTGTATGAGGCATGGAGATGAAGCGGCTCATAATATGATAGACATATCATATATTACAATTAATTGAAGATAGCTTGAAAGCATTTATTAACAATTTATATCAACAAGGTGTATCTAGTTAAAACAGAAATAACTTTAGTTAACTGTTCTCAACTTAGATTCTTGTGATATATGAACTCCTAAGAAGTTTTTCAATAAGTGTGTGAATGAGCATGAAACATATTAAAAGGATTCACATTGATTTGTGGACAAACTCATTAATCTTAAATGTTACACGATATGTTACATTGAACATGTGCGGAGAACCATAAAAACACTACTAAGAAGGATCAACTAAATAGAGGTTAGTTCAATAATAAAAGGAAGGAGATGAACAAGTATAACTGAAACAATTTAGTGTATGCAAATTAAAGTTGATTTGGTGATTAAGAATAACTTATTTAATCGTCAAAGAGTTACTTCACTAATCAAATAATGCAGACTTACAATTCAATCTAGAAAAAGGGTGACTCGAATTTGATGTCAAAATTAATCAAAATGTTTAACTTTCAGATTTAACAAAATTGAAAAGCAGACCATTAGAATCTTGCATAAAAAATTTAATTCCATATTTTACTAATTATTAGGTGTATATTGCACAGTTTTACATGTGAACTAATTAATGGTGTGCATTGCACATTTTACTATCTAAAGTGCTCATTGCAGTCTGAGTTCTGTTATAATTTATAACGAGGGAAATGTACCGTAATTAATCAATAACAGGACGGAATGGAATTACAATGAGGAAAGCGTTCTTTGAAGTTGATGCTTGATGGCTTAGAAGCATCTATTTTTGAGGAGCTAATGTAGACATTTTCCTTTTCCCTTTGAAAGGGTTCGTTCGTATGGCATACTGTACCAACAAAGTTCCCAAAACATCAAGGTTCCAACATATTGTATGGTTTTCTTTCGAGAGAATAAATTTAAAATAATTTCATAATTAAAAAAAATATCCATCCATCACTTGAGTGATTAATATTGTCATTAAGGAGTTTACAACATGATTAACTCAAATGACAGCACAAAAAAGAAAAGAAAACGTTCCTATTTAATTAATTATACCTGGTAATAATTATAATACCTCCGTTCCTATTTAATTGTAGCTTTAAAATTGTTCACACAAATCAATAAAATTAAATTTTACTACTTGTCATAGACAATTTCATCCGCTTTCTATATTATCCTTACATATTTATTATCTCAACCCACTTATCTCCCTAAAAAATAAGTAGGGATAATTTTGACAACATTTAATATTTAATATTACTTTAAATTTTGAAAAAGAAAAAAAAAAGAAACAAATTTTCTGAAAAAATTACACTTAAGGAATGGAGGAAGTAATTAGATTCATCTTCCAACATAAATCCCCTTCTTTTGAATGTATGTTACTAGTAATTCTTAAGCCCAATCCTTACTGGCAAGTGAAATACACACACATGGTACAAAAGGCCCTTGTATTTTCTTGTTGTTCAATGTATTAGTAATTGGAGTGTTGGGTGTAATAAATTCTAGATGTAAAAAAAATCAACAGATTTGTTTGTACATAATTCCCATGACGAAAATAGAAACTAAACTGATAAATATCTCACACCAGATTTTAGCGTTTGGGATTTTAAATTGCTAGTCTTGTGTTCCTTCCCACCTGCCAAATCAGTAACTATGAAGTTATTGAAGTATTAATAAATGCATAACCACAATATATTAATACATGAACAACATTAAAACAGTTGAAAACATTTTATGCTCTCCCCTGCAGGGTGTCTAATACTATTATTAACATTTGTACATGAAGAAAACATGTCATCAGAACTTGAAATGGGAGAAGTGATAATCGCAGATGTAGTCCACCGTATAACCTATATCACCAGTCAGTTGAGTCCCAACCGTTATAATTTGGAATCATATTTAAATGCCAAACAAGGTGCTTCAACACAACTGAGTTCAAAGGGACCAAACTCAAACCACAGCAGAACCTTCACGAAAGGAAATCGGCCAATTTTACCTGCTACTGTCCAGAATTTCCCAAAAGTCGCTCAACCGCTGCATGAACATTCCCTGATGTTGCAATAAGAGCCCTTATGTTCTCTTGCGTGTCAAAGAATCCCATCTCTTGAAGCTGGGAAAGTTGGGTGGCATACAGTTGCTCTGGTGGCTCTGGTATGACATACAAATCAAAGAGAGAGCAGGATAACAATTAGTTAGAATTGTAAAGACGTCATTAATGAAGTATAAAATGCACATAGAAAATTGCAAAACAATAACAATCCTAACCATTTGATCTGTTTGGATTAGCTAGGCTACCAGCTCCAAGTCCACCAAACATACTTGATAACATCTCCAGCCCCAAGTTGTTAACTGATCCTAGTAACAAACAAATTATAGCAATTACAAAAAATACTTCAAATTGTTGAATGTGCAATCAAATGGCAATTACATCAGCCAGCTGCCGCCTTAAATCTCCCCCATCATTGCTAATCTATAGATGTATGGGACATTCAAAAGCAAGGCTGGCCCAATATCAGTGTTCACAAAAACCATGGCAGCATGGTGTTGGGGTATTTGACAAGCCGCCATATGTTTGCTATGGTGTGGTGGGCTATGGCGATTGCCATTAAAATGACACCCACGGGAATGGCAGATGGTAGGAAGACAAAAAGAAACAGAGATGGGACCATGACCCTACCTGTTTTGGCATCAGTAACTCATGAAAGTAAACCCTAGAAAAATGGCAGGAGAGAAGAGGAGGCATAAAGCTTTGGCGTTATTGGGCTTACCGTTTGGTTGGCCATGTAAATGGAATCACATGTATAAATGGGTACTGGGGATACAGGTTAGAGCAGCTTAAATTTGGTTAGGAAGATGTTAAGATGCTGACCTGCCTCAAGGGCCACATAATTTAAACGTCAAGATCAAGCTATATGATTTATTATCCACCTAATGAAGAGTAAGGACTTAGCTACGATCTCATGAAAAACCTCATGGTAGACAAATTTTCAACATATAGATGCAGAGAACAAGTAGAACTGTATACGAGGATACACGGTGACATATTTAAATGTTCCACTGATCCAAAACATTATAATTAACATCAATTCAAGTTTGGATTGGTGATCTTAAGAGATGGTCAAGTAATTTGACGTGCCAAATCAAAACAGCAGTGAAATATTCCAAACAGACAAACAGAACTATGTTCAAAGAACAGAAACCATAAAAGGATGCAGAGTTGAATGGCATACCAGTGCCTCCACCTGCTTGGCCTGGTTCCCTGCACAGAGTGAACAAAATAAAATCAAAAGGGGCATCAAAAGTCAAACTTTACTACTTATTGAGTCACAAGGTAGACTTCCCATTAAAAGATAATGCATTGGGAGGAGGAGTTGAGGAAAGTTTAGGGTGACATAAGGATCACCCAAATGAAAATCACCAACTCAATTAGGACTTATAGCAGGATTTGAATGAAGAAACCCTGGGTTTAATGCCAACTGATGTAAATGTCATCAGAAAAAAATAATTCAGGTGAGCCGTACCCCTATTGGCCATCTATGTAGACCCAGGCGACCAAACCCCAATAGTACATCTTATGGTGGACAGATAATATCATACTAAAACATACTCTTTCAAGGATTTTATTCCACAAAATCGAAAAAACTTGTTTTACAAAGCATCATATCTGACAATCATTATAGGCAAAAGGAAACAAGCTACAGCAATGAATATTTCCAAAAAAACTATAACCAAAAAGAAGAGGCAAGAAAGCTCATCCACCTACATGGTACCAAAATGGAAGCGAGAGAGCAAAAAAGTTGGATTTAGTTATTCTAGACCATACAAATACATAGATGGCCAAGAATAAAGAATGATATTGCTCAAAATAAATAGAGCATCCACGAGAGATCAAATGGTACAGATTAGCTCAATATGGATCCAGAATGCTGACATTTTTTCTCAAGCCATACCCAAGAAACACTCAGACCGGATTCAAGTCCCAAGACCCCCTTTATTTTAATTTTTTATAGAAATGGTACATACCCATGCATACCAATACCTAGTACTTACCAGGTACCAAGCACCAACAATTTTGGCATATTCATGTTTCATAGTATATAATTAAGATATATGATCAATACAATTGAACATTAAAGTATAAGTATAAATCAAGTAAGCAAAAATTAATGATTGTGAGAATAGGAATATCAGGACTGCTTCATTACTTACTGTGTTGATTGCTGCTGACCAAGCTGAGACATAAGAGCTTGCTGCATAGACAAGAGTTGCTGCCATAGTTGATATATACAAGAGTTAATTTATCTAGGCACAAAGTAACACAAACTCTTTATCATTATTTCTTCATCAAAATTTAAATCCAATTTTCTACCACAAAACACATCAAAATTTAATCACAAATTGTCAAAGTCGATTAATTCCCAAATGCTCAGCTAGGAGGCCATTATCCAACCACTTAGCTCAAATTCATCAAAATACTTGAGTATTCTAATTATGTCTACCTGCATTGTCTCAGGTGAGGAAAACATGCGAAGAAACTCGGGGTTTTGCATCACTTCTCTCATTGAATTTAGATCAGGCATCCCACGCTGATCAGTATTCATACCAAGAATCTAAAACAAAATAAGACGTTAGAGAGCTCGTTTCAAAAACATCCACAACACATAGGCTCAGGAAGTAAATACCTGATTCATTGTTTGTGGATTGGAAAGGATACTTTGCATCATTTGTGAAATAGCTGGATTTTGCATTAATTGGGTCAATGAAGCAGGATCTGGCATACCACCCAACATGCCTTCGAGATCTGGCATACCAAGCCCGCCTAAGCCAGTGGGTGTCTGCTGCCGAGCTTCCCCGCCAGCAGCTGGCCTCCTGGCATTAGTTTGGGCACCTCCAGCTAAAATACTCAGCATGCATTAGCCCAGTACTAGTTGCACACCACTAAAAAATGTAGATACTAGCTAAAATAAAAGCTTTAGAATATAACAAATAAATTGAAATAGCACGTGACAAAAGGGGGCAAGGACATTTAGTTGCTTGATTTTGATTATGAGATAATGACAGTATGAGTACTTACTTCCAGCAGATGACCAAGGATTGGGAAGCGGGTTAGTATTGGGTACAGGGGAAGTTGCTTCAGAATTAGTGGTTGAGGGATTGGTCGATTGACTCCTCGTTTGGCCACCTTGAGTCCCCAAAGTTC
Organism: Cicer judaicum; assembly: GCA_037974835.1. NCBI lineage: Eukaryota > Viridiplantae > Streptophyta > Magnoliopsida > Fabales > Fabaceae > Cicer > Cicer judaicum. The sequence continues at coordinate 9,966,937 of JBBPBS010000738.1, forward strand.
TGGTGCTGTCATTTCCTGCATTACCAGCCATTGTGGTGGCATTTAAAAATGGTTCCTGAACATTTTCATACATGCGCCTCAGCATGTTGAATCCCTCAGGAGATGATTCAATGTTGCTCATAGCTCTGTCTGTATTCCTCATCATTTCACGCATGATCTCAGGGTTCCTTGTAGCCTCAAGTGTCTGGCGAAGTGTGCTGGGATCATTAAGTATGTGTGCCAGCTCAGGGTTTCTATCCATGAGTTCTTGCATCTGTGGATTGCTCATTAGAAGATTGCGCACGATCTCAGGATTATTTAATAAATTTTGCATGGCAGGTGAGTTCATTATTTCTCTCACTAAATTAGGATTTGACAAAAGTGGTTGTTGCAGTTGTTCAAGATCTGGAGGGCCCGCTCCAAATAAGCCACCAAGGCCACCTCCTCCCATCCCATTGATACCTAGTCCTGGAAACAGTGAAGCTCCAAGTCCAGGTCCTCCTAATCCTCCACCCTCATTAGCACCAGCAGCTCTAGCATTTGTAGTTGTGGTATTCGCACCACCACTGGTATTAGTCCCACCAGTTGTATTGGCAGGTGTAAAACCACGAACCAAATGAACAGTGTGATCTGCCTCCAAACCTATATAAATAAATCCAAATACAAAAGTAAGTTATATCCACTCATTCAGGAAATATTATCTGAAACAATAAAAAGTTTTTATATGAAGAAAATCCTCACAGCATAAAAAATTATTTTAATTTCTATTTCTATTTTCACTCAAAAAATACCGTACAAATGACAAACCCGTGTTTGGTTAGAGGGGGTTGAAGGGGAAGGGAGGGAATTTTTAAATTAAAGTTGTTTGGTTCAATTATTTCGAGGGGAGAAAATTCCCTTAGACCTCTTTTTGCTCCCCTTCCATTTAGGGAGAATTTGGAGGGGAAGGAAGGGGACCAAAATAACTTATAAACCATCAAATATCCCTCTCTCCCCCTTGAACCAAACATAAATTTAATTAAAACCCCCCTTCCTATCCTCTCCGTTGAACCAAACAGACCTAAATCCAAACAGTTCTTAACGAAAACTCCACCTTCCATGGATTGTATACAAAGTAATTATACACCATTGTTAATCTTAAACCATACAAATGCAAACAAAAAGGGATTATCGCACACCATACAAAAATTGAAATAAATTATTATAAGAACCAAAGAGAACCAAAAATGATAAACTCATATCATCTAAAACAAAACCAATCCAATAAAAAAATCACACAAACGTATCTTTATTTTTTACGATTTTTATATAAAAAATTGAACATAAAAAACAAAACTCGAATAAAAAACACTGAATCGCAACAAATAACAAGTCAAAGCGAATAAATATATAAACAAATCGGAAGATCGGGTGTTATACCGTAGCTTTGCAAGGTTTGATCGTCCTTGAGGATCCGGCCTTTATAAATCAGACGCTGTTGTTCAGCGGAGATATCGCAATTCTGAGCGACAACGTCCTTAAAGGATCCAACGGTGGAATCGAGGCTAATCTGAACGGAAAACTTGGAGCCATTGGAACAGCGAATGTTGATCTTAACTCCTTCGGTGGTTTTTGGCTCCGTCGCAGTTTCAGCGGTTGCGTCACCTCCCATGGCGTTCTTAGTGGGAGGGAAATAATTGGTACTGATAGTTGTGAATTGAATGCGTCGATCGAATCGAAGGGGAAATGGATCGAAACCCTAACCCTAGAACGATTGGAAATGAAATCGGGAGCGTGCGAATTTTGGAAGGAAATGGAAACTGGGAATTTCAGAGATAAAATGGGAAATATTGACGGAAAAAATAATAAGAAATAAAATACCTGAGCGTTGTGCTTGTGAAATAAAAATGATAAATAATAAATAAAAATAGGGGGAGAGAGAGAGAGAGAGAGAGAGAGAGGCTATGCTTCTTAACCCACCTATGCAGGGAAAGAATTGATGTTGGGTATTTTTTAGGAAAGTTAGATTTACGTGCTCAACCTGCGCGTGGCTAAAGATGGCAGCGTTTCTCTTATCCTATTCCTTTCGTGAAGGACCACGCGGGATGAGATCGAACCTGGCACGCTCTTTGTAATGCGCGTGACGTGTTTCCTCCTATTATTTTCAATTTTTAATTTTTCTAGGACTGTTTATAAATATGACAAATAATGTATAATGGAATAAAAATAAATATTTGTCAAAAAATAAATAATACGTTGAGTGTGACTAAGTTTTTATAATACAGGAGCAACCGCACCACATGAGAAGCGTGATGGTAGTGGAAAATAAGAGAACCTAAGCTTGAACTACATTCCATATTTACAAGCACTACTTTCCATGTTTACAAGCACTACTTTCCATGTTTACAAGCACATTTGTACACCAATTAACTTCTCCATAAATATGAAAAATCCTCGTAGTCTCCATAAATGTGAAACATCCTTACACTTAATTCAATAACCTTTTAATCTTCGTCATTGATATCCACTCAATATCACTGTCAATTTCTTTATAATCAATCCAATTATCCAAACTTCAAACTCATAACACATTATTTTATGGCTACACACATACCTTCATAAAATGTCCTACAATTTTGTCATGTTTGTATAATAGATGATTTAGATATTTAGTACAAACTTTTTTTTATTGTTTTTGTTATACCTCTTTTTTATATTTTTTTAATACAAGTTTTTTATTTTTCTTAGACTTATCACTCTTAATCTTTTTATTATTTTGTGATATTCAAATGTCACATTACTTCTCAATCGGATTTGTTTAAATTATATAATACTTAATCATTTAATAGTAGTTTATCATTCGAGCTTTTGAACCTATAATTCAAAACATCATATCACTGCTAACATTACAAAATTAAGTCCCAAAGTGTTCATCTTCTTTAGGTTGAACTTCAACACTTATTTCACCTTTAGTTTCGCCCTTAATAGGTTCATTTTCTTCAAAATGTTTGTCATCTCTAGATTGTGTCTCAACAGTCTCGGGTAGAGTCTCAACATGTTTAGTTTTGATCTCACCATGTCCAAGCTGGCTCATCCCAACACCATTCTCGAGTGTTGGAATATCTACAAATTCAATTTAAGGATGAGAGATTATATGGAATATATATAATTGTACATTCCTTTTAGTATTGACCAAAATTACCATTTTTATGGCTCCAAAATCATATGTCAAAAACTCATAACAACTTCAATTGTCCACCAAACTCATATTAAATTTGAGCAATATGAGAGTATCTTATATCCTTTGTAAGACTCAAAATTTCAAAAAATAACTCCACTTTGATTTAAATACATCTCCAATAGAGATTCCATTTTCATCCACAAAATAACTAGCGAAGTGGATGTGAGCCAAACACGCATTCATGACACATGTAACACGACAATCCAACTATCATCTACACTAAAAAAAACACACATTTTCTTAACATAGCAAACAATTACATTGATAGCAAATTAAAAATATATAGATTTAAAAAGAATAACGGACCATGTATGAGACAAAAATGAAAACATTAAAAACATACACATCATAATAACACTTCAAATAGTCCCTCGTTTTATTCCATTAAATAAAATTACTCATATTGGACCCCAACCCAACACATTATATAATTAAACTATAATCGATCCAAATGCATCAAAATACACACATTTCATTAAAATAAAGTTGTGACTAACCTTACAAACTACACTGTCACAATCTTCTATGAAAATCTCAGATGAACTCTACGAATGAAGAAAACTCCAATATTCCAACTCTCAATTTTGTCTTTTCTAGTAGAGATCTCCTAAACCTTAATTATTGAACAAATTTCTTATATGAAAACAAGTAAACATAGAAGTACAAAGGACCTCTTTTTGTGCCACTTCAATGACTTCAATGTAACAACAAACATATAGTTTTTTTTTTTAATGAAATGTGTTTAAAAGAGTATTAATGTAAACATTATAAGACTTAAAGATCCAATATGTTAACAAAAATCAAATGACTAATCAAATATATTTATATAATTTAAAGTTTGATGAACAATAAATAATAATAATAATACAATTTAGTTATTTAAACACAAAAAGTGGACAAAATAAACATACACCTTATACATACAGATCGACTACTATAATGGGTGTTGTAGACAAATTGATTTTAAAAAAAATATTAAAAAAATACTCACAATATACATATACGGTCTCATAAGTTTATTTTTAATGTTTAAAAAAATACTTTTTTTCAATTATAGTAATAATATCTGTTGACTCATTATAATAATAACTTTAAAAAATTTAAAATACCACATATTGTATTTTGTGTATATGAAATCAGTGAAATATTACTAAGGAGTGTGAAGAATGAAAAATAATAAAGCTAAAAGCAGTTTGTCAAAATAATAATAATAATAAACGAACAGCAAAGTGAAGGGAAATCAGGGGTGGCGCTCGAAATGAACAAAGGCTGTGTCTAGTTAACGCTAAAAATCAGTTTCATCTCATCTCATTTCACTGCATGCTCCAACGATGCTCAGAATAAACAACAAGAGCCGAGTGCTTACTCGTTTTAAAACCCTCATCAACGACTCACGGGTAAATTAATACTACTTTCTTTCCTCTTATATTGGTTCACACAATTTTTCAAACACCTTGTGAACATTATTTACATCTCTTTCAAACTCGCCCTTTAATTATTCTTTTCAGTATTTCTGCTCCTCTCTGCCCAAAGGATCAGTGAATGATCATTCGTCTTCAGAAACAGAATCTGATTACTCCCTTCGTCCAGGTACATTTGCATTTTGTAGTTGGAACTTGGAACACCTTTTTTGTTGTTGTTGCGTTTTCATTTAACATGCATTTATTTATTTATGTATTTATTTATTTTTCTCGTGATTTTCATCGAGCCACTTTGACTGTTATCAAGCATAATGTATATAAGCACTTACTCAAAAGCCAGTTTTTGAACCTGGTCGTGTAAAGAATTCCATGATAAGGACTTTGGTCACATACATTTGAGATTTGATTGAACTTTTTAATTGTTTGATAGGCCTCATTGACATTTCAAAATGGAAGACTTTCGATGCAATGAAGCTTGGTATTAACAGCTCTATGATTTCAAAACCGTCTAAGTTTGTCCTGAAACTTCTTCAAGAAAAAGGTTCTATTTGGCAATCAGGATAGAACACAAGCATTGCATTCCTTGCAAGTTTATTTCTGTGTACCTAATTCTATGTTTTGCTAATACTCCAATTTTATTTTTTGGTAACTGGATTCTTTCAACTTTTTGATTTGCAGGGTTTAAGTCCTACTTTGTAGGTGGGTGTGTGAGAGATCTAATATTGAATAGAATTCCGAAAGATTTTGATGTGGTCACTACAGCAAAGCTTATGGAGGTTTTTGTGACAATGATTTGATTTATCAAATATATTAGAGACACATTGTTGATTTTTAGTTAGTTTAAAAATACCTTTTCTTCTATAATATATCTGACAGGCGAGGAAGCAGTTTGGTCGTCATCGTGCTGTTATTGTTGGACGGCGTTTTCCAGTATGCCTGGTTCATATAACAGGTTCGGTAGTAGAGGTTTGTTCACGAGGAGTTATTCAAGATTATCTCTATCTTTGTTTAAACTACATATTATTTTTTATGTGTGATTTAATGCGCTCTTCTTTCGAGATTCTTCTTTGACTAATGCAATTTCAATAAAATAATTTATTTATATTGGATCAGGTAACCAGTTTTGAGACAGAATCAAAAACTTCCAAAGCAGTGGAAAAAGTCTTACACTCTCTGCTGCCCAAATGCAAGAATAAAGAAGACCGATTTCTTTGCAAAAGCTCCTTGCGCAGGGACTTCACAGTGAATAGGTATCTTTGTATATTTGATTTTTATGACCCCCCGGAGTATAATTTTTTATCTTCGAGACATATTCTTTTATCCCTGACTGTCTTGTTAATCCATTTATTTATGATTGTGAAAGCAGTTTATTTTATGATCCCTTTGCCAATAAAATATATGATTATGCCAATGGAATGGCTGATTTGAGGTCCTTAAAGGTAATTCTTTATTTGATATGTGAACGAGTGTTTATGCCTTCTAGAATGACCGTATGCTGATGTATATTATGCTTGGTCATATGGGTTCAGCTAGAAACTGTGATCCCTGCTCAGTTGTCCTTTAAAGATGATCCTGGTAGGTAGTATCATACTCTAATCAGCATTTTGAAATTTGGAACTCTGACAATATTGATAAGCATCCACTATGAAAATGAAGTTGCTTGTGAAATTTCTCTGCAGGGAGAATTTTGCGTGGCATCAGAATTGCAGCTCGTCTAGGTTTATCATTATCAAGGGAGACCGAGGCTGCAATCTGGACATGTTCTTCCCTAGTTAAGCCCATGAACAAGGTACCTCGTTTGGAAATTTGAGATGATATGCTCTGCCTGAATTTGGCGCAAGAAAATTTCTATTATCTTTTAGTGTTAGTAGTATTACTTCTCCTTATATCTGTTGTCCAAAGGCTGTGTAGAAATGTCTTTTTTATTGGCACTTCAGTATACTTGTCATTGATAATCCGAAAGGGTAAATTTACAAGACACTCATAACGTTTTCTGTTTGGATATCAAATTAGTTAGTCATCTTGCTGCTATTCTTTATATATTTCAGGATAGAGTAATGATTGAATTGAACTATATGCTGTCTTATGGAGCTGCTCAGCCATCTCTGCGCTTACTCTGGAAATTCAAATTGCTTCAATTTTTGCTTCCGAAGCATGTGAGTGGATTGAGTTTCTGACTTTTTCAGTCTTATAATTTAAAAGTATGAATCTCATCTACATACAAAATTTACTCATTAGTTGATTATAGGCAGCATATCTCGACAAACAGGCTACTAAAGAAGATGCTCTGGCTTCCAATATGTTGATGGTGAGTTAGATTTGCAAAATAATTATAGAATAGCCTTTTTATGATGTTATTTGATTCATTGAATGCAAATGCTAAAGTGTCATTAGAAGCTGAAAGAACGTGCTACCATAAGTTGGTAGTTCACCGTTAACTAGACCACTATTTGAATGCTTAGCTGCACGTAGCATAGCAGGATAATTGTTAATATGATTTTGGTATGCATATTAGATAGTTAACACTGTTATAGATGCTGTTACTCAAAATTCATTAATAACAATAAAAATTCACAGGTCTTCTTAAGCAAACTATTGAAGTAAATACCGAAAAAGTAATTAAATCAAACAACTTTAAGCATATAAAAGCTTAAAGCAACAATATGGATATATATATATATATGTCCATATATCAGAAAAACGGAATACCTAAAATACCCCTATTATAAAAAATAATCTGAAGCATTTAGTGGCTGCTAAAGCAGCACGACATCCACTACAGCAAACTGTTTTGTTGTAGCGCATTGTTGACTATCTTAAGAAAATATTACAAAAAAAAAAATGAATTGTCTGTTGTTATTCCAAATATAATTATTTGATCAGTGAACTTCATTCAGTAATCCTATTCTTACTTGCCTACATGTGTAACTGAAATTCTACTTACAAACTCCAAACTATAAGGATCATAAATGATTGTTAGTTTGTTACTACTTTTCTCATAAAGCTAAAGATAAATTGGACAGTAGCTTAGCTTACGTTACTTACATTAGATCAATCTGACATTTAGAAATTTACATGAAGAGGTTTTTGCATATTCCTAGGCTATGCTTGTATGACTAGGAATAAAATTGGCACGCAGTTGGTCATATAAAGTTTAGATGAAATGAAAATAAGAAAATGGAAAATGGCAATGTATGAGGACTTCATTGTGTCAAAATATTTTTTCTTTTGCCCTCTCTTTTCTACCTACTCAAACAAGATTGATTTGGTCACAATTGTAACAATTAACACATACTTTTGGTATTAAACTTTTCTGCTTTCTTCTTATGTTTCTGTTTTTTGTGCAGCAATTATTCAAGCATCTGGATAATTTGGTTGGATGCGATAGACCTTGTGATTGCACTCTATGGTGAGTAATATTTTTATAATAAAAAATTTAGGCGAGTAGGGTTTCCAACAAGGATTATGAAACCAGATTACTCGCTGATTGCTTATGTTCAGTTATATGTGTACATTATAATTCATTTGGAAATGAGCATCCAACCATTCTAAACTCTTGTCTTTTGCAAATAAACACCCTAACATTCGCTTTGGCCCAATTAATTTGTAAACCCCTACTAATATGGTAATAGATCATTCTGTTAACATGGGGTCAAATTACTAATAACAGATGAAAATCTCTGTTGTAACTAGAGTTGGAATTTAAGGGTTAATTGGAACAAAGTGAAAGTTCAAGAGTTTAGGGTGGTTGATGGTTGTATGCTCTTTTCCCTAGTAAAATAAAAGGTCCAGATTTGTTGGAATTTGTAAACCCCTACTACTGTGGTAATAGATCATTCTGTTAACATGGGGTCAAATTACTAACAACATACGAAAATCTCTGTTGTAACTAGAGTTGGAATTTAAGGGTTAATTGGAACAAAGTGAAAGTTCAAGAGTTTAGGCTGGTTGATGGTTGTATGTTCTTTTCCCTAGTAAAATAAAAGGTCCAGATTTGTTGTTTTTGAATTGGTATTCCCTCGGTGATGGATGTTAGAGACATCATGCTATATTTTTATGTGTTACAGGACTGGATTGCTAGCGTTTCACCTTGCATCAATAAATAACCGTCAAGATGCTCTTGTGGTTTGGGCACTTGCTTCTGTTCTATATCATGGAGAGTGGGAAGGAGGCATTAAATTTGCTAAAGAACGTGCTAAAATGCGTGTTAATTTTGCACCTGAAATAAAGAGGTCCAGTATATGCAAATCAGATGAGGAAATCGCAAAAGCAGTCACTAAATTGGCATCTTTGGCTATTGACTCCTTACATGGGCAGGTTAGTATTAATAATCTTTCTCAATCTCTGTCTAGAATCTAGATATCCATCTGTTCAATTCTGTCACATGGTAAGTAAATCTATGTTGGTGTATATATATTTAGCTATGGTTTGAAAATTGTGTGGTTGATTGACTGCACAATAGTTGCAACATGATTATGTTCTATTCTAATTGATTGGGTTATTCTTCAAAGTAACATGCCACATTGGGTTGTGTGATACTTGTTTCTGTTTAGACGTTGATAACTATCAAGAGTTTGAGCTCTGAAAATAATGTAGCTCAACTGTCACGTAAATAAACAATAAAAGAAAATTATATATTTATTCAAAGGGATATGATGTTACTAAATAAATGAATATAAATATTGAATACTAAATAGAGATGTTTAATTGACTGAAGTCTGAAGATAATTTGTAAATATTTCAGCTTATGTTCCCCAAAGCACACAGTTTCTACAGACAGTTTATAAGTGTAATTTTCAGATAGCTGCCTAGCTCTCAGTCACATATAACCTGGTAAATGTCACAGTACCATATAAATTCTAATTCTATCATAAATAAGGGCTTGAGGCATGTCAACTCATTTCGGTCAACCTTTACTTATCATCTTGTGAATCAATATCATGTGTTCTTGACACTCATGATTGAGTTTTGATTCTGGCATAAAATGTACAGTCGGTTGATATTCAGTCTGAAGCAACCTATTTTATACAGAAATCTACCTTTGGTTCCTTTTACACATAACAAGGCATGGGGATGGGCAGAACAAAAAATTGATATATCAACGGCCAAGAATAAAAACTTTAGAATCAAGTTTGTTTCATATAACCATAGCTGTCAAACTCGCAAATCATGGATTTACAGCTAGGTATCAAAATCGAGTTAACTCACTTGCATACATTTGTATGTAAACTCGGGTAGACTTGTATAGACTCATATATACCTGCATAAAATCGTGAGTTTGAAGGCAATTAAACGAGCCTACACTATAATGGTTATTTTCCCACATTTTCATAAAATGGTGGCTTGGCGTTATTTAAAAACCCAATATGCAACTGCTTAATAATAAGTCAGGCTTTGTAATGCACAAAACATTCATCTCAAAATTGTAGCACTTGACACCACATACGCACGCAGCTTCCCAACACGAACCCAATTGGTTAAGAGGTGAATGATGTTATTTTGAGTTTCAACCACATGTCGCAACATACAAAACGTGAACAAACATCATTTCAAGTTTGCAATGAACCCACCAGGCTAACAATCATTAGGGCTAGCAGGTGACTGATTGGAAATTGGAATGAGGTATAGTAGATAATTTTGCCTATCTGTACTGGGATATTGTCCTTTCCTCCCCATTATCATATTTCGACCTGATTATAAATCTGTCTCCTTATGTTCGGTTAAGTCATCTTGTACCCATCTGTAAATCATTTGGATGTGTTACTTTGTGGATGTTCATAAAGTTCCAATTCAACTGAAAACTTTGTGGCTTTCAGGCATTCGTACCAAGGAAAACAGGGAAAGCTGTTTCTGAAATTTTCAAAGTGCTGCTAAATGATATTACATTGTACAAGAGTAAAAGACAAAGTGAAAAGATAAATTATGACATGCTTGGGAGGGGCCATATTTCAGAGACTCGATATGTTTTGGGCAAAATTGTTCTTGAAACTATGCATAGTGGAATTGTTGGAGATGGGGATGGTTTTGAGGCTGAAAAATGTCACCTTAAGACTGAGGGCACCGAGGATTTTGACCAATTGGAGGGAACAAAAGATAAAAGAAAGATTTTACCAACACCAAATGTAGAGCACAAGCAAGAAAAACTCAAAAAACAGAAATTGACCAAGAATGCTTGCATTGCAGAGCAGGAAATGGGCTCGGATGAATTGTTGAAGTACAGGGAAACCAATGAAGAGCACCAAAAGATTTTGACCAAGGATTTTGAGGCTGAAAAATGTCACCTTAAGACTGAGGGCACCAAGGATTTTGACCAATTGGTGGCAACAAAAGATAAAAGAGAGGTTTTATCAACACCAAATGTAGAGCACAAACAAGAAAAACTCAAAAAACAGAAATTGACCAAGAATGCTTGCATTGCTGAGCAGAAAATGGGCTCGGATGAATTGTTGAAGTACAGGGAAACCAATGAAGAGCACCAAAAGATTTTGACCAAGGATTTTGAGGCTGAAAAATGTCACCTTAAGACTGAGGGCACCAAGGATTTTGACCAATTGGTGGCCACAAAAGATAAAAGAAAGGTTTTATCAACACCAAATGTACAGCACAAGCAAGAAAAACTCAAAAAACAGAAATTGACCGAGAATGCTTGCATTGCAGAGCAGAACATGGGCTCGGATGAGTTGTTGAAGTACAGGGAAATCAATGAAGAGCACCAAAAACCAGTTAAGTTGCGCCGGAAGGTTGATCTATCTGTGAAGAAGAACTCTATGGCAGATAATAAAAGCCGCCATAGAAAACAGTTGATAAATGATAGAAAGAAAATTGCCGGTGCCACTAAAAGTTCTACAGACCATGCTAGGCATCTGAACATGGATGAGCACCGTAAGTCATCACAATCTACGGTGTCTAAGAATCATCAGGTGATAGCCAATAACCACAACATACACATGGATGTAAAAACAGATGAGTCGGCTGACAAAGTTGTTAACAAGAAAGGAAGACAGCATTCGCAAGAAAGAAAGAAAAGTGTGCCATCACTCTCCAGTCTCTTCAAGCAACGCAGAAGATAATATATTTCCTCCAGACATAGTTTAGAGATAGAATATGTATTATGTCCTTAGTTGTAACAGGACAGAAGATATATTTGATGTGGTTTTGGATAGAAACATATTTGTAGTCTAAAACACTTCTGGGGAATATTTTGCCATCATTGGGATACAGAATATTAGAATATGAGGTCTTTCAATTTACTAAGTAAATTTTGTAGAAGCTTTTTTTATTAATTAATTTTATTTTTATTTTTATTTTTTTGAAGTCATAAACGATAGCTTTACTCTTGGACCGGTCCTGCGATAGATGACTTTGGCTAGATGACCCCTACTTGTAACATTATGTGTATGACAGGGAACCACTTAACATGATACAGCCATCCCTAACCCTGTTAATTAATTGAGACAAAATGAAGAAACCCTGTAAATTAATTGAGACAAAATGAAAAAACAGATTGATCAACGTTTCAAAAACTATAGACTATTTTAGAATATCGAAAAACTTTGTTTTGAAATGCAGAATATGGAAAAACTTAAGGGATTAGATTGATACAAGTTTAATTTCAGACAAAAATATTTTCTCCTCAAATACCAAATACATATTTCACTTGTATACCAGTGATGGGGATGTTTTATGTACTTGAAATAAAATTTGGTATTTATGATATGATATATATTGCTAAATTTTAATGTATTTAAAACAAAAACCATAATTAAAATAAGTTGCAATGTAACTTAAAATTTTGAATATATCATTATGGTGATGTTCAGGTGATATATGTTATTTATACCAAATTTATTTGGTTATATATGAAAGTTATAGATATCAATTTAAATAGATTCCTTAGTTTTATATATATATATATATATATATATAATTAAAAAGAATAAATCTACATAAATGTCATCAATTTAAATTTAAACTTTGGTACAAAAATTTCTTTTATTACCTTGTGAAAAAATGTTATTTTTCTTTTTCCGATTAATACAGTGCCTTATGCATTTCAATCATATAAAACTTGTTTTTAAAAATAAAAATACGTTTTTTTTATCCTTATCCCTCTAAACTGCAATTAGTATTATTGAACAAACTTGTATTCGTTATATTAGTGTGGTTCAATAATTGAATAATCCGAAACGTTGCAATGAGTGTATCTGGTGGCCAACAGAATCTAATTTTGTACTCTTTCGATTGAAACCAACGAACCCAACATTTTTTATTTTTCTATTAATGCTTAGATTCATTTCCAAGTGCGGTAGAGCGCATTTGATTTCACCATAAATAAAACAAATACTACCAAAGTAAACAACGGCAATTTCAATCCAATGATTGTGTCCTAACCTTAGTTTTGACTTTACAACAAGACTTTAATGCAATGTCACGTATACAATATTTTTTTATAAAATAATATTTTTAAACTTTTTCCAAAAAAACTAAAATGATGTAAAATTTAGTTATGAAATATGCATTATAAAATAAATAATAAAATAGAAATAATGACAAGTTGTTTTTCAAATTGATCTAAATATTTTTAAATATTTCACCGTAAACAATGTTTATAGTTGATGAAAATATTTTTTGGCAACCACAGAAAAAAGGAACATAGAGGAAGACCGGATCAATTAGAATTGTAAAACTTTATTTCAAAATGAAGGTTAGAAAGCCTACATTGGAAGTTGGTGGCACAATTATATATTTATATGAAAGTAATGACTTGAATGATATGGAAGAAATTAGGATGGTAAGAAATAAGATTTTTTTAATAAAAATAAATAAATAAAGTTTTTTAGGTGGGATATTAATTTTGAATTTAACATATCTAAAATTTCTAATTTTGTGATATATTATTCAAAATTCAAATATAATATCGATGTTAATTTTTATATATTTTTTATATAAGTACAAATAGATTAAAGAAATTAATGTATCTAGTACAAACATTTACATCAACTTTCTTTAATCCTATTTTTACTTCTAGTTGAGATTTGAATAATATATAATTAAAATGTTACAGTGTATTGCAATCGACTTTTTAAATTACTTGGGAGAATAAATTACAAATTGAAATAATGTCAATGATATGGAAAATTATTTTTTGAAAATTATTTTTTAATGTATTTGATTTATTTTAGTGTTTGATTGGAATCACATTTATGGAATTTTTACGATTTTGTAAACGAAAAAAATGTTTGTTTGTACAAAAGAGTCAAACATGACGGTCAATAACTCACCGTGTGTATTTGTTGTTTTCGTTTGCAAATCTTTCGCGCATAGTTTACTCTTCATAAAACAGTTTCCAATTGTGAATGAATTGTCTATAATATACTTGATTTATGTTGGTGATTAATTGGAATCACTAGGATGAAATTTTTATGTTTGGCAATGAATTAATCACAAATTGAAACTAGTGTCAACCACGTTGGAAAGTGTTTTCATTGTGTTTATTTTTTTTTTTCTGAAAGAATTTGCTTGATTCAAGTTGGTGCTTTGATTAAAATCACACTTATGAAATTTTTATTGCAACTTTTACAAAAATTCCAAATAGTGTATTTTCGAAAAAGAGGTAAATTATAGGAGATGTTTATAACTGTGAATGTAAAATGAAATTAATACATATATTATATATTTATTATCTTAATTAAAATTATTTTATTAAATATTATCATAGCAAAGGATAACATGTGATAGGACACGTGGCATATTTCATGGTGAGACATTGAGAATAATTTGTTAGTAATGTATTCAATGTGAATCTCATTTTATTTATAAATTAAATATATATCTAAAATTACAAAAATAAAAAATTATTACAACTAATCTAAAATGGGTACACCTCAATTTAAAAACCTCTAAGTGTCTTGAATGTGCAGGTAAATTTGAAAGTTTTGTAATATTATTAGAGATTTTGTTAGATTTTTTTTTTTTGAAAAGGATGATATTTTGTAAGATTATTTGACACATGTAATGTAATTTTATGTGAATACAACCACATGGTTGTTTGTTGCAAATTGTGTAATTAATGTGAAATTTCATTACATTTGTATGTAATAAGAGTAAGAAAAAAGTTAAACATATTAATGATCAAATGGTTGTGATTGATTGATAATATAAAAATTATTTACATTGATGATGTATAAAAATTTTGCATTGAAATTTATATTTTTAATTCTTTAAAAATTAAAACATTCTCTTTTTCAATAAAAAAATTATACTTTTTGGAATCCTTAACATATGTTCTTAAGTCACATGTTAATATGACCTTTATTTTAATTACATTTTTTATCTAAGGAATTTCATGAGACCCGAACTTCTCCCAATTTTGAAGGAAAATATCCATTCATTAAGTGTGGATGCAAGTTTGAGTTTTTCTCAAAATTTATATTTAGGGGAAGGGATAGTGGTGAGGGGTGTTTATACTTGTTGGTATTTTAAAGTGTGAGTATGGAAAAATAGTTGTTAAACACTATATAATTGAAATGACTCATATCTCTGTTGCATAAATATTTTGGGTAAAGATATAATGTTCATATTACTTGTGTAATTGCTCTTAGTACAATATAACGATCTCATATCTCTCACAACCTAACAATACCCGATTCCACTCCGCTATAAAGTTATTACTATTTTTGAGTAGTTATATCCATTATTAGCTAGTTATGTTCTCTTTCCTTGCCCTACATTCATATTCTAGCTACCAATGTTTAGAGGCATAATGTGAATGTTAGTGAAAGATTTTTAAATAAAAAAGAAATAACACAAAACTTATAAAAATTAATCGAGTTTTGTTGCATCTAAATTTGAACCTGAATTAGAACGAAAAACTCTTATCTTAAACAATTAAACTAAATGAACATCTATAACTTAAGTTATTATATTATATATTCATAACTAAATTTAAATTCTTTTAAGCTTTTCATAGACCCAAAATTGAGAACTAAAGTCTTCACTTAAGTTGTTTGGCCCTTAGGTCAACTCTAATTTTAGCCTATTACAATTCTATTGCTTTAGATCTCCTAAATATAGCTCAAATGATTGAGTTGGAACAATAAAAAAAGTTTAAGAAAGTGATCAACGATTCAAATACAGGATAATATCGTACTATTATAACAATTAACGTTTTTTCATCAAAAAAAGTATTTCGGCAATTGGGCTTCTTAAAAAACCTTATAGCCAAACCCAATATTCCAAACTAATAGAGGTAAATACATTTTTAAATCTTATAAAAAATTTCTTTTCATTTTTTTCCATGATTTCAATTGTGGAGTTCAATTGTGGATCCTTTATATTGTTGGCTGGTCCTTGATGTTTTCTTTAGTTTTGCTTTTGATGGCATCATGCTCTTGGTATATTATTTTTGGACATCCTAGGTTACCGATAAAAATTCTACACCATTAGTAAAAATATTGATAAAAAAAAAAGTGTACACAAAATATTAATTTATCTGACAAAAAGAGAGACACGATTTTCATATTTATCTATCCATTTATTTTCATTTCATGATTTAAATATAACGTGTATTGATCATGTATAGTTATTTATTGTACTACTTGTGTATTTTTGTTGTTTTAAAATACAAAGTCAAGAGTCAATATTTTATTTTGTTAAAAAGTACACCAAATATCGAAATCGCTTTTTTAAATGTTGTTAGGGAATAATTATTCAAGGCATAACTTTCCAGATAATAAATTTTTTAAAAAAAGTGTTTGAATAATATTTTAAGTTCCCAGGAATCTTTTACTTCAAATTTTTAAAAATAACTAATATATGTTTTGTTTGTGATCTATATTCCTAAAAATAAATCTATTTTATTTACAATTCTTGATGATCACATAGATATTGGAAAACGGATAATTGTTATATTTTTATTATCTTACAAGGTACCTATGATTATTAATCTATTATTATAAGTTGGTCGTAACAAGTATAAATATTACATAACATATGTGAATTTAATATAAAAATTAAAAATATATACATATGTGAATATAATATAAAAATTATTCATATACATATATGTGAATATATAATATAAATATTATACTTATATATCTATCCTAATCATATTATATACTATATAGTTGGTCGCCTTTATATAGTACGTGTAGTCATGGAACTTTTAATTCTCATTTCTAATTAGAGGGGATTTGTATGTCAGGCTACACGGGTAAAATTCATTCCTGGGCATATAATAACTTATTGGGAAATTTTTTGTATTCTATTTTACTTTCTTACTAGTGTTATTTTAAAAGTAAAAATTTTATCTCAAAATAAATATTATTTATAATTTTTAATGTAATTTTAATTTCTTTTATACTACACTTTAATTATTATACAGAATTTTTAAAATATAATTATATTTTGTAGTAATAATAATAATAAAAAATTCACCTAAGATGAATAATTTGATATAACAATTTATTCCTTTTTTTTAATTAATATATTTTTTAATAAATGAACAAAAACTTTAAATAACATTTATTTTGAAACAGATAAAATAAATTAATTTTTATTGTATCATCAAATTCCTCATAATATATCTAGAGTCAGGAAAAACAAATACACTCCTAGACAAGATAAAATTTCATTTCATCCAAAAAAAGAGTTAAATTTGAATATACCACCGATGTAAAACAATATTACAAAATTGTCTAATTGAATTTCACTATATATATTTATATCCTAAAATATTTAAATAATTATTAAAATGA
>JBBPBS010000738.1:9984324-10003843 GCA_037974835.1 Cicer judaicum
TTTGATTTATATATATTGATAGTTTAAATACTTTTTTATATTGTCATTTGTCGAATTATTAGAGATATTCAATTTTTATTATAGTTATATAAAAAATCACAACTATAAATAATGGTGATGTATTGATAGAGTATATTTTTTTACACTTTTATTGCATAATAATTAAACTCAAATTTTTTATAATGTTAATGTATACCTATTAAATTTAATAAGATACAGTAACATAAAAGAATTATAATAAAGTCAATATTGTTTATCTTATATTCTATTTTTTGACATCATGCGTTATCAATCAAAATTATTGACAAAAAGTTAAAAATTTGCATTTTTAAATAGTTATTATAGATAAGATAGAGTTTAATTTCTACTTCTACAATATAATTCAACCAAATTTCACTTTTAAAACATATATAATTATAGATTTAATTTGTATACATAAGTTAATCTCAACTACTAGATCATTAAAGTTTATTTTTATTTTTATTATAATTATATTAAAAGTCACAATTATGAATAATTATAATTTATTATAAAAAATATAAATTTTTATACACTACATAGTAATTAAACTCTATAATTATATTATATATTGTATCCAATGATATATAAATAATTATTGAAATAGTGAGATATAATTAAATATAGTAAAATGTCACAATAAAAATTAAAAGTCATAACTTTATCTTAAAAAAATAAAAGATTTAAACATTTAAAAATTTGAACACACAATTTGTAACACAATTTAAATGAAAAATTTATATATTTAGAATATTAATAAATGATTTAAAGATATTTTGCTAACATTTTCTTTAATACAGTAGAAGAGAATTGTATATTGTCAACAACTCAGCATAAAAAACAGTTTGCTTGAATATAAAAAAAAAAAAAATCCAAATTAGTTATATTTATTTAGTAATTGTGAAAAAAAGTTATATTTAGTAAAAAGTAATTATGATTTGAAAAAAAGAAAAGATTGGTGGGTTGCTTACGGCAAACACACCTTTCTACACAATCACATGCAAAAACAATTTATTACCGTTATTATCTCTCCTTACGACACAACAGCGAAAAAATAGAAAAAACATAAAATTTTGCACCTAAAGAAAAAACATAAAATAATATAATTATTTAGCGAATCTCAACGATCCAACGGTCACAACTCACTAGCCGTTAATTTTTTCAAAACATAATAACTCTGTTGTTCGCCACAGACAAATAGACCCAAAATGTTTCACTCTCTTCACTGAACTCTGTTGTTCGTCACTTTTACTACACACAACCCTTTGATTTCTCTCGCTTTCTTCTTCTATTTCATTTCTATGCCCTTTTTCTTCTAGGATCTTCAATTCTTCTTTTGTGGGTTGATTTTTCATTCATTCTCAAAAACAAAATGAAGAAGGTTTGTGATCAGAAGAGTTCTATCTCGAACTCAATCAACAACCCAACAAATTTTCAAGGTTTGTTGATGGATTTGGTTGTTGGGTTTTGATTTTGATTTAAAAGATTGAAGATTTCAACATGGGTGTTGAGTTTTTGTTTAATTTTATTTATTTATTTATTTATGATATAGGGTTGGATTCTAGGAAGGTTGGGCAAAACAGAAGAGCGTTAAGCGTGATTAATCAGAATCTGGTTGTGGAAGGAAGATCTTATCCCTGTGTTGTTAACAAGAGAGCATTGTCAGAGTAAATTCTCAATCAGAATCTGGTGAATTTGTTTTGTTTTTGGTTTTGGTTTTGAATTTTTTGGTTTTTGTTTTGTGGAATTACAGAAAAAATGAGGTTTATGAAAAGAAGCAAGCAGATCCGGTTCATCGACCCATCACTAGGTGAGGATTTGATGATTAGACCCTTTTGTGTGATTTGAATTGTTTGATTTGTTGACCAGAAAAGAGACACTGAAAAGTGTTTGATTTTTGTTCTCTTAGAAAACAAATCAGGAATTATGAAATTTTTGTGTTATTTCAATGCAAGTTTTTTATAATATGATGGATTTATCTTGATTTGCTGTCAATTTAGGAGGTTTGCTGCAAAAATTGCTGGCACACAAAAAACTCAGACTGAGGTAGAATCTTTTATTCCTTTGTTGAAATTTTGCTGCATTGTACTGATTCTTACCCTTTGACTGAGATTTTGAGTTTTGGGGTTAATTTTTGAATAGGGAACTACCAAAAGGTCAAACTTGGAGAATGAGAATTCGAATTCGAATGGATTTGGGGAGTTTATATTTGTTGATGATGAACACAAGCCAGTGGAAGACCAACCAGTGCCAATGGCTTTAGAGCATACAGAACCAATGCAGCATACTGAATCAGATCAGATGGTATTTCTTGAATGAGTTGTTTTATTTATTTAATTTAATATAATTTAATTTCAAATTTTAAATCCATTTCAAATTTTAGTTGGTGACTGTCAAATAATTGGCTTTTATATTTTAGGAGGAAGTTGAGATGGAGGATATTATGGAAGAGCCTGTTTTAGACATTGATACCTCTGATGCAAATAACCCTCTTGCAGTCATTGAATATATTGAAGATCTTTATGCTTACTACAGAAAAGTTGAGGTACATTTGGAATCAATAGTTTAGAATATTTGTTTTTATTTTTATTTTTTTAATTTCAAGGTTCAATTCTAATTTTTTAATAGAAGCATTTATTGTGTTTTTCTCTTATAATAAATTCAAAACATTATTCAATATATTGAATCGGCGTAAACCAATTTATACTCCTGAATTCTCTCACTAATTAGAATATATTTCACTTTTACAATTTTGGATATCTAAATTGATTTCAGAATTAAAATATAACAATGCTTTCCAATGAAATTTCAATAACTAACAGCATTAATTATATGCAGAATACTAGCTGTGTCTCACCAAATTATATGGCACAGCAATTTGACATTAATGAAAGGATGAGGGCCATACTGGTTGACTGGCTTATTGAGGTATATTCAATGTTCTTTCATAATCACTATGCCTTACAATTTGCTAATAACATGCCTCTTGGATTAAATGCTTTTATCATTAGTTTTAAACACCACACGGTGGGCACTGTGAGTGAGTGTAGTAAACTCTGCCTGCCGAGTTCTATTACTAATCATCATTAATAAAATCATTAATTTTCAATTCCTCTGAAATATTGATAATGCTAACTTGGTTTGCTTGAACCTTTCAGGTGCACGACAAATTCGACCTCATGCATGAGACATTGTTTCTCACAGTTAACCTTATAGACAGATTTTTGGAAAAGCAGTCAGTGATAAGAAAGAAGCTTCAGTTGGTTGGCCTAGTGGCAATGCTTGTGGCATGCAAGTATGAAGAAGTTTCTGTGCCTGTGGTTGGAGATCTAATTCTTATATCTGACAAAGCATACAACCGACAAGAAGTTCTGGAAATGGTAACACTTGTTTGCTTGCTTATATTGTGACAACCTTTACATTTACAGCATTTGTGGAGTCATTACAAGGTTTAAAATTGCAGACCTTTTTTTAAAACCCTGATGACAAGTAATTGAGATTTTTGTGCAAAATTTTGCAGGAAAAGATTATGGTCAATACTTTGAAGTTTAACATATCTGTGCCAACAGCATTTGTTTTCATTAGAAGGTTCCTAAAGGCAGCTCAAGCAGACAAAAAAGTCGGTACTCATAATTCTGCCTAATATTTTTTTTCATCACACTAGCAAAATCATAATTACTAATTTTGTTTTGCTATATTCCTCACAATGAACAGCTTGAACTGCTAGCTTTCTTCTTGGTTGAGCTATCTCTTGTAGAATATGAAATGCTGAAGTTCCCTCCATCTCAGCTAGCCGCAGCCGCTGTCTATACAGCTCAATGCACCATTTATGGTGTCAAACAGTGGAGTAAGACATGTGAATGGCACTCCAACTACTCAGAAGATCAACTATCGTAAGCATTTTAAGTTCAAGTTTTTCATGATCCAACTAAACTAATCTAATAGTTCTTCAAGTTCAAAGACTATTTGTCGGTCTAAAATAATTGTACATCCAATCCTATTTCACGTATAGATATTTGTTGAGATATATAACAAAGTGACATCACCATGAGAGATATGATTAGATGTACTTACAAAAAATTATGTTACACAATTGGTGTTGGACATAGCCTTTAATTAAATTTTAGTGGTTTTTATTTTCATTTATTTATATGCTTAATGATGATGTATGTACTACTTGTTTGTGACTTGCAGAGAGTGCTCTGGATTAATGGTTGGTTTTCATCAGAAGGCTGGGACAGGGAAACTCACAGGGGCACATAGGAAGTATTGCACATCTAAGTTTAACTATACTGCAAAATGTGAACCAGCAAGTTTTCTTCTGGAGAACCAGTTGTTGTAGCAGGCCATGAATAGGTTAGCTACTAATGGAAACAAACATTGACTTTCATAATTGGGTTAAGAAGTTGCACATATAAGCAACTTGGGTTGCAATGGGGGGGAGGGAAATCATTTATAGGATTCTAAAATCCTCAAAGTTTTACTTATATGTTCTCTTGTTATTTCTCTGTAATGTTCTGTGATTGAACAGAATTTTAAACTGTATTTCTGATGTTCCCATTGAACATAATAATGGAAGAAATATATACAAAATTTTCAATAATTCTCCAAGTATTTTGATTAATTTTCAATCATATCATGCAATCGTCACACTATCAAAATTGTTGTTGGAAGAGATTTCTTGTAACTTGTAATTATGGAAATTTCTTGTAATTTGTTTCCCAATCATTAATGAATCCATGAAAATTGAATTTCTCATTTTAGCTGAGTTACACAGATAATGACAAAAATTAAAAAAAATAATAATTAAATAATATATATTTAAAATTATAAAAGAAATATATTTTTTTTTGCAATAAATATCATAATTTGATGTTTAGTCAGTCTGAATAAAGATTATGCACAAAAATTTAACGATGAAGTTGATAGTTTGTTTAGAATAGTCTTGTTGATGATAAATGTGCATAGTGTGTGAATTAAAATGCAGTATCAATGTGGGTCTAGTCTTCATTTGAAATTTTCACTAGTGTTCCAGAAATTGTCCTCCGCACATCTTCAACTATGTATTTTTTTTTTTTTAATTTCTCTAGTCGACTAATTGTTAACAATGAACAGAGGAAGAAGAGAGACAACCAAGAGGCAATCACTCTAGGGTTTCATAACATAGAATGAACCAAACCTGAGTTAATAGGGTTACAATGAATATATATACAAAAGAATAGAAATATCTAAAATACCTTTATTACTAATATATAATAGTATTATCTAACATTTCTCCTTAAACTCACGATGCATTAACATGGAGTATCGAGACTTTGTCAACTAAAAAACTGAAACGTTTGTGAACAAATCAACAATCTGTAAAGAAGAAGACACAAACAAATAGAGTAATGGTTCCATGCTGAAGATGATCACAAGTAAGATGACAATCAATCTCAATGTGTTTGGTGCGTTCATGAAAGACCGAGTTGTGAGCAATTTGAATAACACTCTTGTTATCGCAGTGCATCGGAGTTGGCTCAGAAAGAGAGATACCCATATCAGACAAAAGCCAACGTAACCAAATTATTTCAGCGGTAGTGTATGTCATAACACGATACTCAACTTCTGTAGAGGGTAGAGATACAATGTCTTGTTTCTTACTCTTACAAGAAATAAGAGAGTCTCTAAAAAAGATACAAAATCCTGTGGTGGATTTATGATATGTGGTGTCACCAGCCCAATCAGCATGGAAAAAGAAGGCTTTGAAATATAGTTACTTGAAGATAACGAAGAATCCGAACAACTGCTGCCGAATGTATTGTAGTGGGAGAGACAACAAACTAACTAACCAATCAGCATGGAAAAAGAAGGCTTTGAAATATAGTTACTTGAAGATAACGAAGAATCCGAACAACTGCTGCCGAATGTATTGTAGTGGGAGAGACAACAAACTAACTAACAACAAAAGCAATGTCAAGGTATTGTAATCGTAAGATACACTAAGCTGCCAACCAAAGTACGATACAAAGTGGAATCTGGTAAAGGAACACCATCCGAGAGAGCATGTTTCACATTCAACTCATGAAGAGTATCTGCTGCTCTAGTATCAAAAAGACGAGCCTGATAATGTACTTGAATTGTGAAAGAAGGTAGCCTCTAGGAGAGTAGCCAACTTCAATCCCCAAGAAATAGCGAAGAGTTCCCAAGTCCTTCATCTCAAACTATTTGGCTAACTGCAATTTCAACCCATTGATTCCACTAACATAATCACCTGTAATAATCATATCATCAACATATAGAGAAAGTATAATGTCACCATAAGTGGTGAACCGTATAAACAATGCAGAATCATGTTCACTAGAGCGGAAATTAAGAGAAGTGATCACAATAGAGAATTTCTCATACCAAGCTCGAGGAGCCTGTTTAAGACCATATAGAACATTTTTTAACTTACATACTTCCCCTTGATTATGAGAAACTCCTTGTGGAGGGACCATATAGATTTCTTCATGAAGCTCACCATTTAAAAAAGCATTTTTGACATCCATTTGGGAAATATGCCATTGAAGAACAAATGCAACTGCAATAAGTGTACGAATAGTGGTCATCTTGGCTACAGGAGCAAAAGTTTCTTCATAATCCATACCATATTGTTGAGAGAAACCCTTAGCAACAAGACGTGCTTTGTAGCGCTCAATTGACCCATCAGACTTAGTTTTGATCTTGTATACCCAACGAGACCCAATAACACGTTTTCTAGGAGGAAGAGGTACTAATTCCCAAGTATTGGTTTTGTACGATGCAAATAGTTCTTCTGCCATAGCCTGCTGCCAAAGAGGATCAAGAGCAACCTCTTTATAGGAACAAAGCTTAGACAAACTGTGAATAGAGGTTAAGAAAGAAACGAACGAAGTTGAGTAAGTGGAATATACAAAATCAAGTAACTAGGTAGACTTACGTTGACGAGAGGGGTAATGAGGAGGATCAACAATCGCAGGAGGTGGTTGGACAGCCAAAGGGACAAGAGGGATGTCATCATGTGAATTATTAGTATTTGTCATGCAATTTTCAACATTACAATCACTAGAAGCATAATCATTAGGACCAAACGGATCAATATAGGTTAGGTATAGAGACAAAACCAACGCTTGCTAGTGGCATAGAAGTGCCATCAACAGTCATAACCGACACAGACGAGACATGTTTCACAGACACAAAAGATTTATCATCGTATGTCATATGCTAAGATGTTCCTGAATCAAGAATCCATATGGAAGGAGATATACATGACATACCATGGAAGTTCAAACCTTTAGAAGAGGTGGCAGACATGGCATGTGATTGAGTGGCAAGAAGTTTTTGAAGCTGTTCTGCAATATCAGATATTTGGGACGTAGTCTCAGATGAATATACAGAACCAAAACTAGAGCCAATGGTAGAAGAAGCATAAGCAACAACATTAGACGATGGTCCCCTAAAATTCTTCTTATGTGCTCTCCCCACTTTCAGATAATGTGTTTTCCAATGTGCTTGAAGAGAATCATCCTTAGCACCAGCCATAACAAATAATGACAGGAAAATACGACAAACTCAATCAATGAGACAAAATAAATTAGGGATAATCTGGTGTTGTGTGAGCACAATTTCTCCCTCTACAGACGTCGTTTCGCCGATTCGACCGTTGAAGACGAAGACCTGAATGTTGTGAACTTGCTGTCCAAAAATCAGTCCGATTCAACGGGTAACGAATACGCAATCGATGTTTTCGTGAGGCTGATGTAACAAAATCAGGAATAGGGTTACTCTTCTATTTTCTCTTTTGATGGTTGCCTTTCCTATCAAAATAGTATTTCTCTTCTTTATAGTAGATCCCAAAATGAACCAAAGTTCTTTGATACCCTGTTAACAATGAAAAGAGGAAGAAGAGAGACAACCACTCTAGGGTTTCATAACATAAAATGAACCAAACATGAGTTAATAGGGTTATAATGAGTATATATACAAAAGAATATAAATGTCTAAAACACCTTTATTACTAATATATAATAATATTATTTAACACTAACATTGTATTTTACCAATATCACGACACTTACACAATTACTCAAATTTTTATGAACTTGAGGATACAAATTATAAATGTGTTTCATTGTTTGAGATTAATTTACCACTCACTAAGGAAATATAGTAATTTGAAGTTGTATATATCACATATCAATTTACCATTCACTAAGATAAAGTAGTAATATATTGCATTCAATAAAAGTTGATCCTCTAAGAATGATGTAGAATGAAGAGAATGATGATGAACTTTACATAACTTGGATATTTGTTTACAAGTGATTCTCTTATTGTTTGAAGTTGAGGACTTGTGTATTTATAGATGATTTGGAGCTTTAAAATTATGGATTAACGTAAAATAATCGTTTGGGACTTGCTGAGTTGTCTAGTCATTTTGTTGAGGACTTATGTTCATGTTGTGAGGATGACGAATTTAGCATGTCCTCAAATTATGTTGAGTAGGAGGATGATTGTTACTATTAGAGGTAATATATAGCACGTGGTTATAAACCCACACGTGTCAAAGCTATTACTTAATAACTAAAGCTTCTAGAATATTCTGTTGGAGGTTATTAGATTCAATTAGTCATCAATATAGTTTCAATTCTATTAGATTTAGATATTCAACTACAATGGTCTTTACCTATAAATAAAGATCACACTATTGTAATCATTTCAACAATTCAATATAATAAAATCAATTTTCATGTTACATTAATTTCCCTCTCAATCTCTTTTCATTCTATGTTTACTTTTAGTTGTTCATAACTTTAACATGGTATCAGAGGAGAAATTAAGGATCAGAGGTAGTTGCGACGACAAATTTGTCGTCGAATTCACAACAAGGTCTAAGTGAGGTTAAAGACGCCGATTTCTAGAGGTTTCTTGTTCTTCTGAAGGCACATCATTGTTCTTCTGAAGGCACATCACACGTGCAAGTAGAAATGACTTGAGTTCGTCCAACGAACATATACCTTCTTTGCTAGTGACAAAAGCAACTACAAGATTGTAATCTTCAAGTAGGGCTTCAAGGGCAATTTCAATGAAGAACATGATCTCCGATGGAGATTAAAGATTCATTGATAGTATGAACATGAAGGATGAACTTATTAATTTTAAGATCCTTTAGTGAGACTGCACAATTCAGATCTAAGTTGACACCCTGGTTGTGAGTAACATATGAAAGTGATGATGAATTTCTTTCCAAACCTGCTATGAATAAGGACAATCAACAAGTTTCGTGAGGATCAAATCATAAATTGTTGAAAGAATTCAGGTACAAACGAGAGCATCTTGTTGCTCCCACTCCAAAAATTGAGGATTGATGTGATTTTTAGTGCGATCAATTTTTGTTAAGAATTGTAGTGGAGCTAAAGATTCATGGATGAACTTTTGAACCTTGTGACCATAAATCATTTCATCGATTTGTTGTTTCCATTGCTTGAAGTTCTTATGATCAAGCTTAATAGAGATAATATATGAGAATCTGATATGAAAAGAAGGAAAAGTTCCTAAGGAGCCAAGAAAGGGATTCGACGAAGCCATTGATAGGCACTTGATCGGAAAAAAAGAAGTTCTAAGATACCATTGATATGCATCGTTTGCAAATTCGACGATAGATCTTTTGTCGCTACTACCTCAAAACCCTAATTTTCCTTCTAGTATGAGTCACGTGAATGCAAATAACTCATATTATCAAGGCTATGGCTCTTACAATTGTCGTAATGGTCGTGGCGATGGTTGTGTACAATGCCAAATATGCCATAAGTTTGGTCATGATGCCTTTATTTGCTATTGTCGGACCTAATCAATATGCGTATTCTCTTTGGGTATCACATTCTTCTACTCCATTCTTGATGCAACAACGATCTCCAATTCCACCTCAATTTGGTCACCGCAACCCTATACCTATTAATCCACATTCTTTCCATCATCATGAACTTCTTACAGGTGTTAATTATGGTTTCAACAATCAAGGGTGAATCCAGACTGTAACAACTCGACTCTTACCATTATCAGCACTGGTAATCACGATATTCTCGCTCCCCCTTTCCTCTCCGTAGGAAATAACGAGTTTTTGTCTTTTGTGGAAATCGAACCCAGTACCTGAGGGATAAGTACCACACCCATTCATTCTCACCACCAATTTCATATGTCACACCTGATGCCTCTAATTTGGGAGATGCAGTTTCTTTACCTAGATCTAATCATGTACTCATAGGTAACAGTCAAGGTTTGTTCATAAACTCAGTAGACAACATACATTTTCCTTCTTCAACTCATGCTAACATCAATGTTATAGTGAATAGTCTTTTACTTGTTCCATCTATAACCAAAAACTTAACTAGTGTTAGTAAATTGGCACATGATAATGGAGTTTTCTTTGAATTTCACCCTACCTTTTATGTTGTGAAATCACAGACTTATTGATAAATCTTGCTAAAGGGAACTGTTGGAGTAGATGGACTCTACAAGTTTGAAAATCCCCTTTACTTAGATTCTAATTTGCATGTTAATACATTTGAGACAAATATGGTTTATTGTATGTTACCTATTGCATATGTTACTATCAATGATATGAATAATAATGCTTCAAGTTTACACTGTTGTTCTCTCCTTTCAATTTCAAACTCTGATTATCATTTATGACATGCTTATTTGGGGCATCCTCATCATGAATCACTTAATCCAATCTTAAAACTACACAATATTCCTACACCATCAAAATCTTATATTGACTTTTGCTTAGCATGTTGCTTATGCAAGGCACATTGTCTTCATACCCCTCACTCTACCACTATGTACCATAGTCCCTTTGAACTGGTGGTGTGTGACTTATGAGAACCAACCCATGTTAAATCCCATGGGGGTTATACATATTTTCTCAAACGTGTTGATGTTTATTCTAAATTTGTTTGGGTTTATCCCTTAAAACATAAGTTTGACACGTTAGCATAGTTCAAGCAATTTAAATCTACGGTGGAATTGCAATTTAAGGGTAAAATCAAATTGTTCAAAGTGATGGAGGGGTGAATTACATGACATACAATTTGATATCTAGAATTATCTAAATGGATTGGTTATTTATATATTATTAATTAATTACAAAAATAAATCATTTTTTAAGTTGAAACTAAAGGTTTTTTAGTGTTTCATTGCAATTTTATGAGTATTGACTCGTTAACATCATCATATTGTAAGTCACACCGTTTAAAATATGTCATATCACTATTTTTTTTAGTTGAAAAATTTGAGAGTGAGACCAAAAGTGTTGGATTTTAAAATAGATGGATCAATTCAAATAATTGATGAAAATAAAAATAACGAAAACTGCAATTAAGTTTTATTATTCTAATTTGAGTTTAATTTCAAAGTTGTGAATACATTTTTTTATACTTATGCAGTATATTTTTAAACGTATGTAGCATATTTTCAACTATATTTATTTCCACCTAGACCTGCGGTTTTGATAGAGTAAAAAAGATTAATGTGAAGAAGTTCAAGATATTTATTTATTGAAATTATATTTTTTGTATAAAAATTATTTTTGACTTGTTTTTCTTTAATACAAGCTTCACATATCTTATCCTTTTCAAAAATGATATTTGGAAAACCTTTTGATAGGTCAAATATAGATAGTTTTGAGACAATGTTCAAACACACATAACCAACCCTCTAGTGCCAAATTCATTGGTCCTTCTCAATGTGGACATAAAACATAATTCATCATAATTTCAAGTGTAAGACATAAATTCTTTTTTTCCTTGATCTAGAGAAAAATGTATTTCTCAAAGATGATTATTTTACTTCAGATAGAGTTGGTTTGCATATCACAAAGTTAACACAATATCACAATATCACAAAGTTAACATATGTTTAGCAAGTTAGGATCAAACATTATATATTGTATATTCTCTATCTAAATAGATTTTTTATTATTTATGATATGTGTTCCCTTAATTTGAGATTTCTCATTATTTTCAAAAGTCGCTAATCCTCCACCATTTTAATGTAGAAACATCTCTGACTTTATCATTTTTCTGTTTAAGTATAAAGAAATTTTCATAAATTTTTATTTTATTTTATTTGAAGAACTTCTAAATCCTATTTTAACTTTGTCAAATATCCAAACTTGACAAATCTCTAATGTTTTGAAATGTCTCAACATCGCCTAACTTTGATTCTATAAATTTTAACCGCTTCAATTCTTTAGACTATATCTCACATTTAAATCTCAATAGACATATTACTTTTCAAGTAAAATGAAAATGAGATAAGATTTATCTTAATAAGAGAAGTTAAGATCCTATTCATTTCCTCTCTCCATTTCTTATCTTTATTAGTATAATTTTGGATGTTACTAATATCTAATTTGTGACGGTTGGTAGAGCGCCGCCAGGTTTGGAAAAACGCAAAATTGAAGTCCAAAGAAACAAGAATATAATAATAAAAATAATAATAATAATAATATTTATTTAAGTAAAATGAAGCAAAAAGCAAACATCACTCCCTCTTTCCTAATCACACCAACTCAGTCTCACCAACCACTTTTTAGCTTATTGGTCATGCTCCAAACGACTGCGACATGTTACTATGCGAATTCTAATTTGTTATGGATTACGTGCAAGTATTTAATGTAGGTGAGTTTTGTAGTTAAAATAAATAAAAAATACTATCAAAATTATGTGAATTTTTAGTTGAATGATTTATTAAATAAAATGGTAAATAAAAGAGAGAAGAAAAAATAAATATAAGTTATATGGAGCATTTTCCATAATTAAAGTTTAAATAAGTTTTAATTTAAAATTTTAAAGAGGAGACTTAACTCTCTCACAATTCTCATTAAAAAAATTCTAATTTATTTTAAATTTATCTCAATGAATTTACAAATGCATATTTATGATAATACTATGTATAAACTTAAATGAGTATACTATTCTCTATATTTATATTGGGCTTACATCATATTTTTCTAAAATAAATTAAATAGAAGAAGTAAATATTTTGAGTTACCTATGACATCAACTAAATCTAAATTAAAACTATTACAATTTTAAGATAAAACAAATTAATAATTATTACAAATTAAATTACAATAAATAAAATTCATTATAATTTATTAAATATATGAATTATCTTTGTACTTTTGAAGTCTTTATCACCAAGTTCTCGCTTGTTTCCATCATTTGTATTCTCTTTGTATTTTATTATAAGATTTTATGACAAAATTCGTGTAGAAAAGTAGTTGGAACATCAAATTTATTAAAATTGTTTTATTTTTTTACATGTATTTCTATAATTATTATTATCATAAGTGGAGAAAATAAATATACACCTAATGAAGATTAAATAGAGATATTTTTGTAAAAGAATTCGTTGATAAAATTTTAATTTAAAAAATGATCTTAATAATTATATTAAAGGACACAAATATAAAATGTATGTCTTATATAAAAAGGATGGAGAAAGTAGTATTAGTGTCATTTTTATTCCTATTTTCCAATTTGTTGAAGTTTTCTGTCCACAACTTTTGCAAAATTCTATCTTACATAAAAATAGTAAATAATCAATTAAAATTCAATTTAAAATAATATATACTTATAAGGGATTAGTTATAATTTTATTAGTTATATTTAGATAGATTTTTCTTTCAATCGTCTTGAAAAAAAATTGTTGACGAAACTACAAACGTGACAATTTTTACAAAGATTCTCACATACTGAGAGAAATTGACATTGTCTAAATTAAGAATATGCGACGAGCTTATATCATATCAATTTTAAAGTGAATTCGTTTGAATTTTAAATTTATTTAAAATTTGATATGTTCACTGGTTTAAACACAAATAATATTAACTAATTATTTTAAATATAATTTATTTATTAATTATAGAAACTTGTTTTACAAGTTTTTGTGTGGTATAATTTGTATTTATTACAATTATTCTTAATAAAAGATTCTTTTGTGTAATAACAAAAGACTCTAATTTCAACTCATTGCTTTCTTAATTGTGGTTGCCAATCCATCATAGGCTACTTCCCAAGCAGTACCTAATTCCTCACTCCACTTGTCTCCTGCCACTTCCTTTATTGTTTTCAGCAGTGCTTCTTTAACCACCTAGCAACAAAAATAAAAATAAAAATAAAAATATTATTAGTGGTTTTACACTTAAAAAATAGGTCAAGGTTAAAAAAAATAAAAAATATTTATGGAAAAACATATTTATTTTCATATATAAGTCTAATAAATATTTTTTAATACCATTTCTTTATATTTGCATATAATAATATTGTATCTTGTATTTTTATTTATTTATATTTGTATACCACAAAATGAGGATCAACAACTCCCTTCTGAACATGGATAGCACCCAATGTAGCATCTCCCAAGACTACTTCTCCTTTTGTTCGGAGTTGAATAGCTGAGTCGTGCACCTATAATTCAAAAAATATAAATTTCATATGACATATTATTTGTATTACTAAAATGTGATTATATATTATAATGAAGAAATATATTAATTCATCTTCAAAGTTTAATTAAACATTCATCTTAACTAGTTAAAATATAATAAGACTTATTTTTTTTGTTATATATTTATTACATTTGGATGTATTGTTATGTAATTTTAGTCCTTTGTATTTTAATTGCGCAAATTGAATTCTCTATATATTTCATTGCATTTGGTCTCTAACCATTAATTTTAATGCTATTAGCCAACATAGGTTTGAGTTGGTGCTAACTTAACAAGTTAATATATACAACCAAATAAGTATTTTTGTGACTTGATCTATTGATCAAAATGTACTTTGGTAATATGAATTCCATTATTTAAAATATAATAGACTATCACATGGTGGTTATTGTTAAGTCATAATTCAAATAACAAATATCGATATTGTTAGATTCAATATTTTGATTCGAGATTTTACAGTCGTGTAATATAATTAGGGTTGAATTTATCATATCTTCTAAAATTTAAAAAAAACAAAAAACAAAAAAAGAATTTGTGGTAACCTTTGTGGCGGCCTAAAACCTCACAAAAGAGAGAATTTATGGTGACTTTGACCCCACAAATACTTAATTTTTTAATAGCTTTACCATTTGTGTCGACCTAATCACTCACAAATTTGTGGCAGACTTTTCCGGCACAATTTTGTGAGTGCTTAAACTCTCACAAATGGTAACAAAAAAAATTAGCTTTTGTAACCGTTTTGTCGGCCACAAAATTTTATGATTGACTTATTTGTAGTTGTCTAAAAAAACTATAAATGTGTCTGTTTAAGATAGTCGCAAATGTGTCTGTTGTGATTGTTTTTCTCTCTTTATGAGAGTTTTTGGCCGCCACAAAAGTTTGGTTTTTTTTTTTTTATTGATTACCCTTAAAACTAATCTTAAAAATTACTTTTATTTTGATAAGTCATATAGATCATAATAATAAGAGATTAATTTTGATATATTATGAGTGTAAAAAAAATTACACTATTGATCAATCACAAATATCCATTTGTATAACTTTTAAGTTAGTTGTTTTATATATGATCATAGCATAATACTTCTGAATGTGATTATCTGATAATTTTAAAAAATCATATTGTTTGTAAATATAAATTTAATTTAATTAATGAACAACTAACATCAAAATTTATAATAATAAAATATACACGAATATATAATATATCGTTGTACAACCTATATTTCAAAGTAAAATCTATATTTTCCAATAGTGTGTTATTAATTTTAAGAGTAATACCAACATTGAATGAAGAATAAAATGAAGAAAAAAAAATTGATTGATTTTAGAATGCACTCACCAATCCAAAAACTTTTTCAGCATGAGATTGAAGTTGTGGACTATACTGGACTCCAGATGTGTCCTTTAGAAAAGAGAATAATTCCTTTGCTGCAGGTGCTTTCTCCAATATACTATACTTTAATTAAATTACTCACGTTAATTTACTCCACTATATTTTTTTTTAATTAAATTAAACACAAATTACAACAACAAAACATGATCATAAAACATTTTGAGAGAAAACTTACAAAGTGTAGAACAAAACACTATAGTGAGGAAGGTTTTGTTTAAAGGATTCATATGAGCTATTGACTAAAGCCTCTTGTTTGTCAGTGAAACTCATTTCTCTTATTTTTCTTTGTTTCTCTCTTTTGTTATTTGTATCTTGCAATGTAATAATTTTACTTTCAATACTTATTTATATAGAAATCTAGGAAGGTGTAAAGAGGTTGGATCAATTAAATATAATAAAAAAAAAGATGGAGTTTATTTAATGTGATTTTTTTAAGAATGTTGGCTTGTGGAGGTGGCCATTGCCATTATTAAGAGACACGAATATTTTTCATAAACTAATAAAAAATAATTAATTAAAGTTAAGAAAATCTAATTAAAGTTATAAATACTAGTGATATAACTTTTTTTTTTCATTTAATCTGTGTAATCATTAATCTAATGAAATATGTAAACATGTAGCCACATCTTTTATATTATTTTTCTTCCAAAAGAATACTTTATTATTCTATTTAGTAAAATCTCGTGATGACCTATTAATAAATAATAGTTCATATTGTTGGAATCATCATCGAACTTCTTATATAAATATTATCGGAAAAATATATATAACCAAAGGTTGTGTTACTATTTACTAATTAACATTCATCGGACTATAATTTTGTTAAAAAAATAAGTGATTTTGACGTTTAATAATTTAATTATATTTTTTAAATATTTGTAACACAAGTGAAAACTATTGTGTTTGTTTATTATAATTAAAATATTTTTTGAAATAAAATATTTTATCAAAAATAATTTTCCAAAGAAATCACCCTCATCAAAATATCTTTTGACATTATTTTTCTTTTATCTTTATTGAATTAAGTATATATCTTCCGTTTTTGTTTTTATTTTATTTTTAATAAATTTTTAAGTTAAAAAAATGTAGCACAATAATTTTTCACTTATCTTAAAAGAGATTAATTTTTATGTGATTATAATGTAATTTCTTTCAAAAGTACCCAATCAAATCAAAACATAATGTCATCTAGGTTAGTTTAGTTTCAAAATATTTTCACAAATATCTACCTAGTAAAATATAATTAGATATTTATGTATTTTTTTTTTAATATTTTCTATACATTCAATAAAACCCAAAATTTAATTTACATTTAATGGAAATTGGTTGTAAGTGGGTGTATCGTGTAAAATAGGAACCAACAATAACATCAACAACAACAACAAAAAAAAAAGAAGAGAAGTTTAAGGTTCATATTGTAGATTTGAAAGTACTCACAACATGAGGGGATTTACTATGATAAGATATTTCTCTCTAATCATTAAACACACTTCTATCATGGTCGTGTTAGTTGGTCGAGAAATGCATTTAGAGTAGATGGATGTGCAGACAATATTTTTTCATAGTAATTTAAACAAACAAATTTACATAGAACAGCTAGATAATTTTAAGTAATACGTGACAATGAAAACTAGTTTGTAGATTGTGGAGGTCTTTATATGGTCTAAAGCAGTCTTCAAAGGAGTGATACAAATACTTTGATTCCTACATGCTTCTGATTGGCTGCAACATATGGGAGTATGATTGTTGTGTTTATACTAGAAGTTTTGATGAAAATCATACTTCAAAAGAAGTTTGACATGAAGGGCACATGTGACGTTAACAAATTATTTGTATGAAAATTTAAAGGGATATAAGGGTCCAAAAATTATGGCTTTCTTAGCATATTTACGTTAAAAATGTGTCACACAAATGTTACACGAGTAATGCTAAGATTGTGAGTTCTCTATTGGCGAATCACTATAGGCTTTCACTATATTTGTGTTCAAAGATAGATGCACAAGTTAAGTATTTATCAAAGATTCCTTATGTTAGTATTTTTGACACTTCAATTTATGTTATGGTTTGCACTAGACTAAATTTGGCACAAAGTGTAAGTATATGTATCAATTAGGTAAGCGTCATTGAGAAGTAGTCAAGTAGATTTTCAAGTACTTGATGAGTACGAAAATTCAGGGTATCTTGTTTGACAGTTGAGTGATCCTTCAAGTGTGGAATATGTTTATTTAAACTATATGGCTGATATGAATGATAAAAGTTATACAACAAGATATGTCTTTAGTCTTGTATAAGAATATAGCTGTTGAAAATCACCAATTCAACCTATAATAGCTATGTCTACATCTGAAGTAGAGTATGCGACAATAGTTGAGGTTGTCAAAAGGACTTTATGGTTGATAAGATTAGTGAGAGAATTGAATGTTGAATGTGGCATACACAAATCATATTGATGTGATGTTTCACAAGATCAAAAAATCTACTTGCATATGAACAAATATTACTTAAAAATGTCCATACTTAAAATGCTATTAATATGTTGACCAAATCAATCATCACATCCAAGTTTAAGCATTGCTTAAACTTGTTACATGCTTCTCATTGTTAAGCAAGACTTGTAATCTCAGGGGTCACGATGCTAATATTTATCAATGTGAAGATTGTTGAGTATGATTCGTTAATATTTGTTTCTCATTTATCATTTTTTGTTCTCTTTTCACATTTAATTGGTGATAACATTTTTATCATTTGCCTTTTTATTTCTTATTAATTGTTTTTATTTCCATTTATTTATTTTTAAATTTCGTAAATGATTTGTTTATTATATAATTTTTCCTCTTTGATAGATTTATTTTGTTGAAGGTAATTTATGTTATTTGTCCAAAATAAATGTACATAATATTCAAAGAATCTTCTTAATATCAGAAGGGCTCATAACATGATTTTTAGAGTTATAGACATTTTTAATCCCTAAAATGTTAGAAAGAATCAAATTTATGCACAAAATTTGTAAACAACACACAAAGATTCTTGCTCATGTTTTGATATGTTCAATGAATTTCATGTATGAATATGGCTAATTGTGATTATCTCAATCATAATACATGCAACAAATTTGATAATTTTCTTAGTCACTACGCATGCATATATTTTTATATTTTAAACTTACAATTTTGTTATTTACGGAATTAATTATAATATTTGTAAAATATATGTATTAGCGAGCCATTTTCTTCGCTATTTTGTTATCCTACTTTTAAAAATTAACACAAATTATTACATTATAATATAAAAAATAAAATGCAAATATAACACACAAGAGCTATAATCTACAATTTATCTTTTTTACTCAACAATTTACCTACAATATAAACAACTGGACAAAAAATTAAAATCCTATATTAATGAGAAATAAAAGAAGTGTAAGAAGATTAAAATTTGAAATTTCAATGTAATTATGATTAAAAACTCCCTCAGAAAATAAAATAATTTTGAATTGAGACAATATATTTAAATCTGCCGAAGGAAATAATTTAAAAAAAAATAATTATTAGACATAAATACACCTAAATAAAAACATACAAATCAATGGT
>JBBPBS010000738.1:10009327-10020441 GCA_037974835.1 Cicer judaicum
TTTTGTTTTTTTTTGTTTTTTTTTGTTTTTTTGGTTTTTTTTTGTTTTTTTGTTTTTACCCTAGTTTTTGCCTAGATCGCCTTTTCAGGTTTTCAACCTAGCAGGTATTCATTGTTTACGCATAATACTTTTTTACGACGTCTGAGTTTACAGGAAGAGCTAAATCTTTTCCATCCATATTCGTAAGGATTAAAGCTCCACCTGAGAAAGCTTTTTTCACAACGTATGGGCCCTCATAGTTAGGAGTCCATTTCCCACGATAATCTTTTTGAATTGGCAAGATCTTTTTTAGTACCAGGTCTCCTTCTTGGAATTCTTGAGGACGTATTTTTTTCTCATACGCTTTTTTCAATCTTTTCTAGTATAATTGCCCATGGCATAAGGCCGCCAACCTTTTTTCTTCAATTAAATTCAACTGATCAAAACGTGTTTGTACCCACTCCGACTCCTTTAGTTTAGCTTCCATTAATACTCTTAGCGAGGGGATTTCTACCTCAATAGGTAGCACAACCTCCATCCCATATACTAAGGAAAAAGGGGTTGCCCCAGTTGAAGTGCGCACCGAAGTACGATACCCGTGTAGTGCAAATGGCAACATCTCATGCCAATCTTTGTACGTTATAACCATTTTCTGAATAATTTTTTTGATGTTTTTATTTGCTGCTTCGACTGCACCATTCATTTTTGGTCTGTATGGGGACGAGTTGTGGTGTTGAATTTTAAAGGTGGCACACAATTCATCCATCATTTTGTTATTTAGATTTGTGGCATTGTCAGTAATGATCTTGCTTGGTAGACCATAACAACATATTAACTCCCTTTTTATAAATTTGACTACCACATTTTTGGTTACATTGGCATATGAAGCGGCCTCTACCCATTTGGTAAAGTAATCAATTGCCACCAGGATGAAGCGATGTCCATTTGATGCTTTCGGTTCGATCATTCCGATGACATCTATGCCCCACATTGAGAACGGCCAGGGCGCTGAAAGGGTGTTCAGGGGCACTGGTGGGGCGTGAATTTTGTCAGCATATATTTGACACTTATGGCATTTCTTTACATAATTAAAACAATCTTTTTCTAGGGTGAGCCAATAATATCCGGCCCGAAGAATCTTTCTAGACATGGCATGTCCATTCATATGGATCCCATAAGAGCCATCGTGGATATCTTGTAGAATTTCTTTCGCCTCATTGACATCAACACATCTGAGAAGTACCATATTGTGATTTCTCTTATACAAAATATTTTTGTTCACAAAAAGTTCGCGGCTAACCGTCTTAGAGTTCTTTTCTCATTCTCCGATACTCCGGGAGGATATTCTTTATTTATAAGATAATGTTTGATGTCGTGATACCACGGTTTTCCGTTAGTTTCCTCTTCCATTACATGGCAATAGGCTGGATAATCTCGACTCTCCATTTTAATTGATGGGATTTCATCGTTTCTATTTATTTGGAACATAGATGATAAAGTAGCCAAAGCATCATCCAATTGATTGTCTTCTCAAGGGACATGGTGAAATGTGATTTTGTCAAATTCTAAAGACAATTCTTTTATGTAGGTAAAATAAGGTATTAGCTTCTTATCTCGGGTTTCCCATTCTTGGTTAAGTTGATTAATGACTAGGGCTGAATCTCCATATACTTCTAGAACTTTCACTTTTGATTCCAAAGCCGCTAAAATTCCCATGGCACAAGCTTCATATTCTGCCATATTATTGGTACAATCAAAACACAATCGCTCTGTAATATGTATGAACCTTTTTTTTTGGAGATATTAAAACAACCCCAATCTCATGCCCCATTATGTTTGAGGCCTCGTCAAACAACAAGGTCCATATTCCATCATCATTTTCATCAGACAAAACCATGATGCTTTCGTCTGGGAATTCGCATTGCATTGATTTATAATCATCCACAGGTTGATTAGCTAGATAATCTGCTAAGGCACTCCCTTTGATGGCTTTCTGAGTAACATAGGTAATATCATATTCTGATAACATCATCTGCCATCGAGCAATTCG
This sequence comes from Cicer judaicum, assembly GCA_037974835.1. Classification (NCBI taxonomy): domain Eukaryota; kingdom Viridiplantae; phylum Streptophyta; class Magnoliopsida; order Fabales; family Fabaceae; genus Cicer; species Cicer judaicum. Next base: position 10,011,357 of record JBBPBS010000738.1, read on the forward strand.
CCCTGTGAGAGCCGGCTTTTCAAAAATGTACTTGATTGGATCCATTTTGGATATTAAATAAGTTGTATGGCAGAGCATGTATTGCCTCAAGCGACGAGCCGCCCATGCTAAGGCACAACAAGTACGTTCTAACATTGCATATCTTGTTTCAACATCTGTAAATTTTTTACTTAGATAGTAAATGGCATGCTCTTTTTTTCCTGTTTCATCATGTTGCCCCAGTACGCATCCCATGGCCCCGTCGAGGACTGTAAGATACATAATCAAGGGTCGACCCAAAACTGGTGGGGCTAGAATTAGAGGCTTTTGCAAATATTGTCGGATTTTTTCAAATGCATTTTGACATTCTTCGTTCCACACAACTGGTTGATTTTTCCGTAAAAGTTTAAATATCGGTTCACAAGTAGCAGTTAGTTGTGATATAAATCTTGAAATATAATTTAGTCTCCCAAGAAAACCGCGAACTTCTTTTTCTGTACTCAGGGGAGGCATTTCTGCAATGGCTCGAATCTTATCGGGATCAACCTCTATTCCCCTTTGACTAACCACAAATCCCAATACTTTGCCCGATCTCACACCAAAAGTGCATTTGGAAGGGTTGAGCTTTAGCTTAAACTTTCTAAGTCTTTCGAAGAGTTTCTTTAGATCAATAATATGTTCTTCTTCTGTTTGTGACTTAGCAATCATGTCGTCTACATAAACTTCGACTTCTTTATATATCATGTCATGGAATAGGGTTACCATAGCTCTTTGGTAGGTTGCCCCAGCGTTCTTCAGACCAAAAGGCATTACTTTGTAACAAAATGTTCCCCAAGGAGTGATGAAAGTAGTTTTTTCCATATCTTCAGCTGCCATCTTAATTTGATTATACCCAGAGAAACCATCCATAAAGGAAAAAAGTGAATGGCGAGCCGTATTATCAACCAAAATATCGATGTGAGGTAACGGGAAATCGTCTTTAGGACTGGCTTTATTAAGGTCCCTATAATCGACACACATTCGTACTTTGCCATCCTTTTTTGGCACTGGTACAATATTGGCTATCCATTGAGGATAATTTGCCACAGCGAGGAATCCTGCGTCAAATTGTTTTTGTACTTCTTCCCTGATTTTTAATGACATATCGGGCTTCATTCGTCTTAATTTTTGTTTGACCGGAGAAAAATCGGGTTTTAAGGGCAATTTATGTTCCACTATGCTAGTATCCAGACCAGGCAAAAACATCTTTGTATTCATGTAGGAGTTGGATTAATTTGTGATATACTTCTTTTCTTAAAATGGTGCCAACCTTAATTTCTTTCCTTTCTTCTTCTGTCCCTAGATTAACAATTTCTATCGGTTCCTCAAAGGGCACAATACCCTTGGTTTCCCATTCTACCGCTCTTAACAAATCTAGAGGGGGTTCATAATCTTCTTCATTATCTTTTTCTGTCTGACTAACAAAATGGTTAAGATTATGCTGCGAGATCTTAGTACAGTCGTATGTGAATGAACTATTCCCAAATCTGCAAGATTCAAGGCTAGGATAAGGAGAAAGAAGGAGAGAGAGAAAAAAAAATGGCGAATGAATAAAAAAATAAAAGTGGTAAGAAAGAACAATAAGAAAACAAAATGAGAATGCATTTATTGAAATTTAAAGTATTGAGAAAACAACATTGTGACCATACTAAATATAATGAAGCATCTTAAAGTCTTAGTAACAATAATAATGCTTTTAGAATTACATGGGAATTGCATTAAATATTATAGGTGACTTGACTACTTTCCAATTCCGGACTTCTGCTCCTGCACCACACGGACGAATCCAATTAGCCTCCCTATCAAACATGTCATCTTCAGCTGCTGCAATATGGATCTCACTTGTTGGTCTTGCACTTTGGAAATTTTGTCGGATGTCACAGATGGGAATCCTTTCAATTCTTGGTTCACGATTTTCAATTCGAGCTAATCTTTTTTCTTTTTTCTCTTTGACTAATCTCCATTTGTCAGCCCTGGTGGGTTTGTAGCCTAAACCCCACTTATCTCTATTCTCAGGAAGTTCCACTGGTTCTTTAAGCCCTTCTTCATCCTTCCCCAACCCATGCCATGGACGGTGTCCTCTGCTCAACATGAACTTGGCCACCATAATAGCCGTGTTTGATATATGTGATTCTATAGGTGTCGTCTCGACATAAGCAGTGTCCACAATTTCTAGTGTTTGGAAGGCAGTTTCTAGAGCTTCTTCTGTTGTTTCAACATAAGGCGTAGTGGACAACTTACTCACCAACAAGTCTCCTTCTCCAGACACGATTACCAATTGATCGTTTACCATATATTTCAGCTTTTGATGTAAGGTTGATGGCACTACACCGGCATAATGTATCCATGGTCTTCCTAATAGACAACTATAGGCGGGTACAATATCCATCACCTGAAACGTGATTTCAAATGTGACCGGGCCTATTTGAATTGGGAGTTCAATTTCACCCATTACTTCTTTGCGACTCCCATCGAAAGCTCTAACAACCATGGAACTTGGTCTCATATATGTACCATCACAAGGTAGTTTTGCTAATGTCGATTTTGATATGACATTCAGCGATGAGCCATTGTCAACGAGGACTCTTGATATTATATGGTCGAGGCACATTACTGATATGTGCAGTGCTTTATTATGCCCTCTTCCTTCGGTTGGCAGCTCATCATCTGTGAAAGTTAGGTGATTGTTGGCAGTGATGTTATTTATGATGCCTCCAAATTTGTTCAAAGTGATGTCGTGAGTGACATGAGCCTCGTTTAGTATTTTCATCAATAGCTTTCGGTGGGACTCAGAATTCATCAAGAGGGATAACAATGAAATCTTTGTGGGAGTATGGTTGAGTTGGTCGACTATTTTGTATTCACTTTGTTGGATGATTTTGAGAAATTCTTGAGCTTCTTCATTAGAAACCTCTTTCTCATTTTCTATTTTCTCCTTTTCGACTTTTTCAATTACTTTATTTTTCCCTTTATCTGTGTATGGCTTCTCAAACGCCACTATCATTTCTCTTTGTGATTTTTCTGGGAGGTATATCTGACCACTTTTAGTCATTCCTCCTATCCCTGACACATTCGTGACATCGGTGGTTTTAGAGCTAGAAACATCTTTATTTTTCTGTTTAGCTAGATGTACCTTTATATCATAGTTCCAAGGTACCGCTTTGTTGTCTTTATATGGAAAAGGGCTTGGTATCTGAACTATTAAGGTTCTCAGATCACCAGGGGCATTCACACTTTCCTCCTTAGTGAAATGAATGACCAATGGCTTTGGGATGGTTATGCCAAGTTTTTCTTCTGATTGGGTTGCAATCATACCGTCATTCTTTTCCCAACGACCTATTTGAATGGTGCCTATGTTTATCAATTTTCGAAGTTCATTTTTGAACTCCTTGCATTCTTCTATGGAATGATCTTCGTTGAGGTGGAAATTGCATCTTGATTTCCCATTGATATTTCCTCGGATTAATCCAAATTTACATAGTTGATAAAAATCAGTTCCATCGGCGTCTTAATTTTCTCAACCTCCTTTATTAATTGGTGATTTTCTTCGATTGCATTCACTATCGGTCCACCATGAACTGGTAGGGGATTATTTCTCACGCTAGGTTCATTTTCTTTAAAATTCAACCATCCAGCTTTAAGCAAATCGTGCACCTTAAATTTTAAAGCTAGACAATTTTCAGTAGAGTGTCCTACAGCCCCAGAGTGGTAATCGCATGTGGTGTTCGAGTCATATCCTTTAGGGTAGGGTGGTTGTATGGGTTTTCCTGGACATAGTGCAACCATAGAATTGCTAACCAAATGCGATAACAACTATGCATAAGTCATAGGGATTGGGTCGAAATGTACAAACTTCCTCCCACGATAGTTTTTTCCCTGACTTTCATGTGAATCTTGATTCCCTTGTAAGTGTTGACTTAGGGTACCCGAGCTTTGTGAATTTGCAGCGGCGTAAGGGCGATGCACAAAAGAAGGATTAGTTGTGTTTGACGCCACAAAATGGATTTCTTCCTCCTTTTTCTTATTCGCACTTGCGGGCAATTTTTTTGTGTTATTTAATCCGGTATAGCCAGAAACAATCTTTCCGCTTTTCAATCCCATTTCTACTCTTTCACCTATGATGACGAGATCTGAAAAATTTGATGAAACGCTTCCTATCATTTTGTCATAAAACGGAGGTTGAAGAGTGTTTATGAACATAGTCACCATTTCTTTTTCAGATAGAGGGGGTTCAACCTCGGAAGCTAACTCCCTCCATCGTTGGGCATATTCCTTGAATGTTTCACTGTCTCGTTTTGTCATATTTTGCAACTGCATTCTATCAGGAGCCATGTCGAGATTATATTTGTATTGTTTCAAAAAGGCATCCACCAAATCTTTCCAAGAGCCGATATGAGCTCGTTCGAGATGCATATACCAACTCAAGGAGGCTCCTGTCAAACTATCTTGAAAGAAGTGGATTAGTAGTTTTTCGTCATGAGCACAAAAACCCATTTTTCAACAATACATAATAAGATGGTTCTTGGGGCATGTTGTTCCCTTGTATTTGTCAAATTCAGGCAATTTGAATTTCGGTGGTATTATAACATCAGAAACGAGGCATAGGTCTGAAGCATCAAATCCATAATTGTTTCCCCCTTCAATAACTCTCAAGCGTTCTTCCAAGGCTTGCCATTTTTCTTGGGATCGATTGTTCTCGAGCGGTCGAGGTTCATGATGTATGTTTAACATCACCGGCGTAGCTTCGGTAATTTTTCCTTGTGGTGAAGTTCCAGAAAATCCCGAAGTAAGGGGTGAAGGTTGCACTTGAGGGAATTCGCTAATATTAGTTTGTGGATTTGTAGCCACAACCAGCGGATTGTTGTTGGGGAGATGAGCGTCTATGGATGGGGTATAGCCTGGCGGCAAACCATAAAGTGGAAATTGTTGTGCCTTCCCTTCTTGATGATTAGCGTGAAGGTGTGGAACAGCTCCTATTGGGTGAACTAGAGTATTTTGTGACACCCCCTCGTCTACCAAAGGATTCCCATCATTTTTATTTCCAAGTGCTTGTAGAATCTCCAAGATCTTGGTCATTTGCCCCTTGAGTTGGTTCACGTCTTCTCTTATTTCTGTTTGCTCTAGCTCATCCATGATTTTTGACTGAGATCGTGTCCGATAACGGTGTCGTAGCACCAATTTTTTTGTTTGTTGTGTTACTTTTTCTGTGAAAGAATATGGCATGAGTATGCAACATGATGTATGAAAATGTAATTGTACATGAATGTCAAAGAACTATTTATTGCTTGTTTGTGAATATATTAACCAATAAAGAGAGAGTTATGGGACCAAAAGTAGAGTCAAATTTAATTTATTGAAAATTAGAAAAATACAAGTTTTACCATAAAACAAAAGCTAAAACCTAAACACAAATTTGCAGATTTAATGAGCAATCAATTTTTTCATTTGCTCGATTAAACTTTTACATTGTTCAATAAAAATAGAGATCTCTTGAGGGGTAGAGAGAGGATTAGCCATCCCATCAGCGGCCCTTAATAATGGTGGAATATCTTTGATAGCAGAATTGGTCAAATAAACTAGTTTGGAGAAACGGTTCATCCAAAACATTCCTTCTTGAACAAGTCTCTCGATAGTGTCTTTTTGTGTATACATCTCGTCTTCTTTTCTTGCAAGCTCAACTCGGTATGCTTCAATAATCTTTTCTTGACATTGCCTTTCTACCATGATCTTGCTTTCACATTCCGCTCATACTCTCTCTATTTGTTGCTTTAGATTTGCTTCTTGTCGATGGATGACTTCATGCTTTTCCCCAGATTTCTTTAGTAACTCTTTAAGTCTAAGACCTTCAATCACTGCATCATCCCTTTCTTGACGTCTGAGTCTTAACTCTTCATTCGCACCCCGCAAACAGATTCGAGTTCTCTCTTTGCTTTCTTCTTCCTCTCTTGCCCTTTTTTGTACTTTCTCAAGGATAAGGGCTTGTTGAGTATTCTTATATTCCATATCTCTATAAGCCTGGTGAGCCATATCCAATTCTTTTTGTGATTTTTCAATTTCTTGTCCTTTGAGAGCTAAGTCGGCCTTCAAATCTTCAATACTGAAAAAAGATTCTGTTGTTACTACTTCGGGAGTAATTATGGTGCTATGAAAAGGCAACTTGATCTCTAATGCTCTCTTTTTCACCCAATTATGATATTCCTCTCCGGTACCACAACTTCTAGGCCCTAATTCTTGACCTCTTCTAACAACATCTCCCCAAGACTTACGTATTCTTCTCATTAAGCTAGCATCATAAGCATCTCGTCCATGAATGACAAACGATTTTGTTACATCCATTATTGGAGGTTTTGTCATAGGATAACCCAATTGTCTCAATGCAACATAGGGATTATAATTTATACACCCTTTGGTTCCCATGAGGGGAACATCGACAAAAACACCGCATCTACAAATCACTTCATTTATATCTTGACTTCTGGAGTACCATTGAATTGTTCTTTCGTTGAGATTTGCTAGAGCGTTGGCCCATTCCTTTTTGCTCTTAGTTCTTAATTGATGCATGTCTTGAAAAATATGTTTGACAAATCAAACATAGAGTACTGGCGAGCAACAATGGATTAGGCCCCCTTCTTTCTCATGACGGAGGTCGAGTGTGCAGTAAATGTCAGCCAAAACTGCCGGTACTGGATTCTCCCCTCTATGCTTGTAAGCCAAAAAGACGTCTATCGCCATGAAATCCACAAAATCCTTAATAGTTGGAAATAAAACAATTCCATATATAATTAAGGCAAGCACATCCATGAAAGTATCCCATTTTCCATCTCTTGCTAAGTTGACTGCTTTCTCTTCAAGATATTTTATCGGAAATCCGATCAAATTATCTTTGTTGGTTCAATTGTCTTCTATTTCTTTTATAGGGATATCAAACGTTTCAGCAATTGTTTTCAGTGATGGATAGTGTTCCATGTATTGGTAAGGTTTACTCCCTTTCATCGGATATCCCATTATGCGTTCGAATTCCTCCAACGTTGGGGCCAACTGAAAGTCCTTAAAAGTGAAACACCTGAAAGGAGGATCATAGAATTGGGCCAATGTTGTAAGGGCATCCACTTGTACATTAACTTCAAGTAAATCAAGAATTTTGCTGAATTTCCCCATAAAGATTACACGTTGTACTTTTTTCAACTTCCGAGCAAGATTCTTAATGTTGTTTACATCCGGTTTAAGAACTCTCAATGGTAAGGTCTTTCTTAATGGAATAATGTTTGAACCACCATTTGATCCCATATTTCCTGCGGTTAAAGTTATTCACAACAAGCTTTAATTTTTATGGTTTTTAAAATGATGAGATAATGATTTTTTAAAAAAATAACCATGATAAAGAATATTATGCAAAAAAAAAAATGATGATGATGAGGAAAAAAAAAACTTGGGTATACTAGCAGGTAGTGAACATGACATAGAGTAAGTTTTTCGTATGTACGTGTTATTTATACCATTTTTCATGTGAACATTTACTAAGAGTAGCTCTATAGTTCTAAATTGGTTCCTAGAGCACACAACTCAATTCTAAAATATTAAACCAATTAATAGGTAAACTATTAAAATGGCAATATTCTAGAAAAGGTCAACTCTAGGTGAGACTTTCATGACAACCAAACAGGATGTACATCCAGAAGATAATCATTACACAGTCTCTAACTTATCTTAGTTTTGCACTCAGCCCGGGTATAGAGCCCACTCATAAGTGTGTGAATCGTGTTAGGGTGTAAAGAAAAATACATAAAAATAAAAAAAAAAATCATCATAATAAAAATAAATTAAAAAAACACATATAATTATATTAATAATATAACAAAATAAAAAATAAAATAAAACAATAGGGGTAATATAAATAAAATAATAAATAATAAAATAACTATATATAATTAATTAGATTGGGCTTGACTCTCAAAAGTCCCCGGCAGAGTCGCCAGCTGTCGCGTCCGTTTTGTCCGCGAAAAAAAAAGGAGTCGCCACCAATTTTATTTTTTTAAAGGAAAAAATTGGATAAAACCTAAAATAATATTTTTGAACCAGAAATTCAGATTCGGGAGTCGATTACGAGTAGGGAAGTATTATCACCCCTACAACGTCCATTAAAACGGTTACCCTATAATTAATTATATACAAACTATTTATTTATTTATTTTTACCCCAAAAAGAATAATAAAAAAAAATAAAATTATTTACATTAATGAAAGAAGAAAAAAAATATTTTTTTTTATTAATTTAGTTTGACAAGGGGAAGACCTTGCTCCTACGTATCCCCAGGTGCAATAAGGAAATCAAAACATACGTGGTTCTTTGGTAGAAAATATTTGTGCGTTAACTGATTTTATTATTATTATTTTTTTTTATGTATATACGTATTAAAAAATAAAAATAAAAAATGTAATAATAATAATGAATATAATAATAATTATAATAATATTTGTCTGTTTTAAAGTAAAAAAAAATTAATTTTTTTAAAAAAAAATTCGTAACGTGGCGGTATGTGAACAAGACAAATGGACACGACGTTGAAATAATCTATCAAATAATTTGCTCGTACATTGTCGGATCTATCGCGACACAAAGACCACTAACGATTGAAAGTGAATAATATGGTGCAGCGAGCGAGGATGAATTTCATCCGGCGGCAACAACCATTAATTCTAATCTTAAGGGTAAAAACATTTATCCGTTATAATTTTTTTTATTTGATAATGAATTTTCTATTAAATTATAATATGATGAAATTTATTTTTTTATCTATAGACATCAGTTAGTTATATTTTCTATTATTTTATATTACAAAAGAAAGCTTAACATATGAACTTATTTATATAAAAAAAAACAATAGAAAGAGAACATATATATATATATATATATATAAAAGATGTAAAATCAAAATAACTAATACGCAGACTAGAGAAAAGAATAAGGAAATGGTACCTTACTAGACAGATTACTTGAAGATCAGATTCTCTCCTTCTCTCTTGCTAACTAATCTCTCTATTTTTTGTGTGCTCTCAGTTTGTGCTTT